>NQII01006732.1:64053-100956 GCA_002778355.1 Clitarchus hookeri
GGGCCCGCGGCGGGAGCTGTATCACGCTGCCGGGATTACACGGCAATCCTCGCGATCCCCTTGCGCCGGCCACTCCGTATCCGATTAGTCCCGGAGGCACGAGAGCGCCGCCACTGGTCAAACATCTGTCGGTCCGTGTGGGCTGCGGCCCTGGGATTAGGAGTGGGGAATGATGCTACCTCTCATGTGCCACCCCGCTGCCAGACGTCATCGAAAGCACCATCGCGCGTGAGCTTTCATTAAAAGCGCGCCGTGATTAGAAAAGAGAGAGAGAGAGAGAGAGAGACGGTGTTACTCTGTTCACGCTCCCGTGGAGTACGAAAAAAAAAAATTGTAGGTAGTGTTTCGTCTGTAGTTTGAACTGGAAGGACCCCACTTATTCACTTTGTACCGTATAGTCTATTCGCGGTTTCTTCACACTCTTTGAACCAATACCTTTGAGGGGAAAAACCACCCCTTATGTATGACTGTCATACATCACAACCATTTTATACCCGTTGTTACGAACTAGCTTTTCAGCCAATTCGTACTTGAAAGTATGCTGGGGCGTATCTCAAATAATCACTCAATGACTTCGGTAGAGCACAACGGTATCTGATGAGGTTTATTAACATTTACGGTTATACAATTATTATTTACGTTACCATTGATCGGGGAGCTTTAAATTTAATTTAAGATGATGTTTAATATTATTTTTTAATTCAAGCAATTTAATTTAATTCTAACTGGAAAGTCATCACCTTGTTAATGTTGCCGGAGGCTGATTCTACGAGACGATTAACGCCGGCCGGACACCCATCTTCCTGGTCTGCTTGGCTGGACGGGTCGCCCGAAGGACTAAAGATGACTGACCACGAGACGGTTAGCGCCGGCCTATATCAAGCGCGTGGTTCTGCGGCCCCGCTCAGTGACCGGTGGAGGGGATTTCTGCAACTGTCTTGTTTCACAAGGATCGACGACCAAATGGTTTCGTTGCAATCCCGCTCGTTTCCAGGTTTAATGTTTGAAGGGGTGATCAGGCAAGCCGTTCAGCTAAGGCCTCACCACACCATAACACCGTGTTAACATAAAAGTATCTTATTTTTGGTTGAATTAGAGATCCACTTATATTTTATCCACGAATTACAATATTTCATTCGAGAGAAAATAGGTGTGTTGGTAACGCCTAGTAAGAAGTAGTTATTATGCAAAATGTTGTTACCCTCAGCGCCCACGAATGAGCTGTGTTGGCCATCTGGTGTAATTTTCTAACATTTGGTTGGTCTAAAGCGGANTCAGTGACCGGTGGAGGGGATTTCTGCAACTGTCTTGTTTCACAAGGATCGACGACCAAATGGTTTCGTTGCAATACCGCTCGTTTCCAGGTTTAATGTTTGAAGGGGTGATCAGGCAAGCCGTTCAGCTAAGGCCTGACCACACCATAACACCGTGTTAACATAAAAGTATCTTATTTTTGGTTGAATTAGAGATCCACTTATATTTTATCCACGAATTACAATATTTCATTCGAGAGAAAATAGGTGTGTTGGTAACGCCTAGTAAGAAGTAGTTATTATGCAAAATGTTTTTACCCTCAGCGCCCACGAATGAGCTGTGTTGGCCATCTGGTGTAATTTTCTAACATTTGGTTGGTCTAAAGCGGANTTACCCTCAGCGCCCACGAATGAGCTGTGTTGGCCATCTGGTGTAATTTTCTAACATTTGGTTGGTCTAAAGCGGAAGAATATTCTGGAAGTAGAACTTAAGCAGGGCTTCAGGAAAGTTGGAAGTAAACGAGAATGGACTACAGATTAGTTTATGTTGGGTTAAATTGTAGAAATGATTAACAGTCTAATATTGTCTGTTATATTATATTACTAGCTATGCCCGCGGCTCCGCTCGTGTAGACTACAAAATTATTGTTTAGTTTATTTTTTTTATAAAGTTGAATTTTGCTTAGTGTTAATCTTCTATATTCTTTACATATTATAAAACTCAATGTCTCGGTGAATTAAATGGTAAAAACATTTATTAGTATTTGTCTGTTATAGATAAAGATATGCTACCGCGGAGTTTTTTTTAGGTCTCTTTATTCTACACCATTCTTTAATACATAATATTGTTCCATCTTTAACGGTTTAGACAGCGCATTGCAAGAGAGCGTGCTGGCGGCAAACGTTTTTACTACTTGATTCACTATTATGGTTTGTAAATTTTTTCAGTTATTTTCTTGCGATAAAAAGTAGCCAATTCACCTCTCAGCCCTCCAACTATTTCTGTGCAAGAAATTACGTCGATCTGTTCCTCGGTTGCGACGTTGCATTGTTATTCCTTATGTGTACTTTTTCATTTTCTAATAAGAATTTCCCCTAGGGAATGAGATATTTTCTCCGGATAAAAAGTAACCTATGTCACTTCTTGATCATCCAACTATCTCTGTGCAAAAAATCACGTCAATCCGTTCTTCCGTTGCGACGTCGTCCCACACTTACAACTTACATTGACGCAGCATTGTACCCCGAGCGCTATTTTACTAAAAAAAAAATCCTGAGGGAATGAGATATTTTTTTTGGGATAAAAAGTAGCCTATGTCACTTCCCGGCCCTCCAAATGTCTATGTACAAAAATCACATCGATCCGTTGCACCGTTGCGACGTGAAAGAAGGAAAAAAAAACAAACACACTTTCGCATTTATAATATTAGTTAGGCTTATTTCAAATGAGAGGGTTTTCAAAAGTGCTCACTTTACCGTAAATCACATTCGTCTCTTCCTTTCCGTGTTTCATATAGCAAATAGCCGGGAGTAAGTAGGAATGTTGACATAGGGAAAAATATCGATATTACTTATATTAGTAATTAATGAAAGTACTGTTTTACGAAACTATATATCGAAAGAAAAATATCGAATTTCGGTACATTGGAGTCCGAAATTTTATATATTAAAGGACTNTCCTTTCCGTGTTTCATATAGCAAATAGCAGGGAGTAAGTAGGAATGTTGACATAGGGAAAAATATCGATATTACTTATATTAGTAATTAATGAAAGTATTGTTTTACGAAACTATATATCGAAAGAAAAATATCGAATTTCGGTACATTGGAGTCCGAAATTTTATATATTAAAGGAATTTGCAAATGTGAAATTGTTCGGGATATTATATATCGAGGACACGAGCCACTGCAGAAATATGTGGGGCTTATTCACGGTGCATTTTGTCAAAGTAAACATAGCAGTTTTAATTCAAATTTCGTATTCAAAACAGAGGTTATTAAAAGAGAATTATGAAAAAAAACTTATTTCCAACACCTGGGAAAATGTTTTTATTTCGATGAAATGTCGTTGAAAAATATAGACGATTTATATCGATTTATCGATGATATAATATCGTCATTTCAATATATCTATATTTTTTCTAACATTACTAGGTGGAAGACCCTGCATTACTTGTCACTATCTCCCAGTTTCTCCTGCCGGTTCGTTGCGAAGATGTATCATTGCACCTCGCTATATACCAGTCGCCAACATCACACATCTACGCTCCTCGACTTCGGCCTTTTTCCCGCCGAGAATATTACATTTTTACCGGCTCGCCTCGCGGGGTGATGGTTTACTCGAAAGGGTGCGCGGAGGAGGGTTGTTGGCGGTCGCTGATGTTCCGACCTCTGCCGACCGACCGGCAGCTACGGTAATCGCCAAGCCCGGGTCGCCGAGTGGGTCCCTGACAAATAGGGTTATGACGTTTCCACCGTCTTTCTCTCTCTCTCTCTCTCTCTCTCTCTCTCTCTCTATCTATCTTCCTCACCCCGTGCGTCTGCAGAGTTTCCCATCAGGTACAGTCGCCTTCATGAGCCACATCCGTACACCGAAAAAAAAAAAATCAGATAATTGATTAAAGAAAAACTTTACAGGCAGGTTTCAGGGTAGTAGCAACTACATTTCTGTACATAAATCTGTTTTCTATTAGTAGGAACAAAGTGATCTGCGGTACATTCTTTTCACGGTTTCTTCACACTTTCTGAATCAAACCTTCGAAAAATCACCTCATGTATGACGTTCTTGGTTGGTTCCAAAATATGTCATGTATCACAATCATTATATACTTGAGTTAACTTAAAAAATGCCTTATTTTTTATGAAATTAAACTTTTACTAGTATTTTATCTACAACTCAAAATTTTTTATTTATTATTAATATGAATAAAACAGGAAGAAAAATACGGTGTTGGAAATACCTATAAAGAAATAGTTCTGACGGTAAATATTATTACACTGAGTGCGCAGGAATGCGGTGCATTGTCCCTTTGGTGTAATTTTCTAGACTTCGTTGAGCTTTGTTTGCATGAGGCAGATCATGCATGAGGCATGGAAGTAGAACTTCAGTGAGACTTCAGAAAAGTTGAAATTAGACGTGAATTAACTATACGATAGCCACAACCTACACAGACTGCGTCTGGTGAGCGCCCCACGTGGGTCTCTCCTTCCTCCCATAATGGAATTGTACTCGATACGAGTGTGGCATGAGACCACTCATTCTGTGATCTTTCTCTTCCATTCTCCTCTTAATCACTGTGGGGTTGACTTTCTCAACATGAGTCATCGTCCGATGTTCTTTCTTTTGGCTCTTTTCAGCCAGTCCATCCTTGGTCTGTGTTTATCTCATCTGGTGTCGTTCCAAGCAGTTCAGACGATCACCTTTCTCAGTTCATCTATTNAGGGGAACAAAATCCTATTGCCACCATCCGTCTGTCTGATAACTGCAGATATTGCAACTGACATCAAAGATCTTGCTCTTGGAAGGAGGTTGCAGTAGTCACTTGTCCTGATGTACATCCTTGTTTAACATCCAGGATATGTCTTCTTCGTCTTGTTAATTCGAACACTGATATGCGCATAGCATTTCTCACATGCTACACTTGCCATCTGAGTGTACACAACTCCCAAGCTTCAACCACAGTCTTTGAAATGAAATCACTGGCCCCCAGTTGAATGGCCATCTTTAATCACTCATCCTGTTCTTCTTCAAACTCTACACTGTGCAAGCTTACCCCTTTCTTTTTCGCCTTCAAACCAGACATCGAACTCTTCGAGTCTTCTGCCTGCCTCTTGGGAAAAGCTTGTGAAGATCTTTGCGGAGCCCCGCCATCTGTGGATTTGTCTCCTGTCTATTTCAACCATATCATACTCTGACAGCAGTTCTTTGGTTTTAATCATTACGTCTTCGATTTCGTCACATTTGTCAATTATGTGCAGAACCGTGTCCGGTTGATCACATATCGTACACATTGGCGATGGTGTCAAATTAAACCCATGCAGCTTTGCTTTGAAATTTCCATGTCCAGTCAGTATTTGTGCTACAGCGTTTCTCCAGTCCTTCATCCTGTCGGTTACATCTGGAAACACCAGATGTGTCTGTCTCCCTTTAGTTGAGATGTTCCATATATCTTGCCAAACTGAAAGGATTTGCTGTCTGACTTTCTTATGCACTTCAGGAGTAGGTACTCTTCTCCTCGCCAACTCCTTTACTCCACCTCTTTCAGTTACTAGCAAATCAACAAGCACTCCTGCTAGAACTGGCAAAACATCGTTCAACATGGTTCGATATGTCTTCGTTACTGCTATCAGAGCAGATTTTTGAGCCTTTTCAAATCTTCTCCTTATTAAGACTTGCTGTGCCCTCTTGTTCCAAACGGCACACCCGTAAGATATAATTGACTCAAAGATCCCTTTGCATATGACTTTCAGTGTATGAAAGTCAAGTCCCCAACTGTTGGCAACAACCGCTCGGAGTTTTCACACACATACTTGACCTGTTCCATAAATGTCAACTTTGAGTCCAACATGACTCTTAAGTATTTTACNCGGAGTTTTCACACACATACTTGACCTGTTCCATAAATGTCAACTTTGAGTCCAACATGACTCTTAAGTATTTTAAACATTTGAGGAACTTTAAGGGTCTGTGCTGGAACCTCACGATTGGGTATCTCTTATCGAGGTTCCCTTTCAGTATCATGCAGTTGGTCTTTCCTGCTGCGAATTTTAACTTTATGGAGTCTGCCCATGCTTATACTCTTCTGAGAACTTGTTCTGCTTTACCTTCCAGTTCTCTTCGTGACCATGCTGGGATGAGTATCAGCCTATCATCGGCATATCCATAGAGTTCACAGTATTCAGGTAGCGGGAAGTCCTTTAAGCAGTACATTCCACAGCAGTGGGCCCAGGACAAAACTCCGTGGACAACCATTACTTAGTTCCTTCTCTACTCTCAGCTCTCCGTCCGAGTAGATACTCTTCCTGTTCTTGAAATGCGCCAGCAACACCGAGTAGATGTTGGCTGGACATTTCTTTTCATTGAGTTGCCACATGATCTCTGGCCACCAAGCATTATTAAATCATCCGGCAATATCCTAGACTACTCATGACATAATCATATAGTGCCATTTGTACTATCTCTGCCACTTTTATTTACTGCTAGCTCTGTGCTCATATTTATTCTGAAGCCGTACTACCTATGATGTAAAAGGCCCATTCCTTCCAGATACTGCATCAGTCTTCTATTTATTACATTTCATAAATTTGCCTAAATCAAGCAACAATATCAAGAGTCTATATGATCTTGGTTGTGTGGGATCTTTCCCTGGTCCTTTGTACAGTATCTTTAGTATCCCAATCTTCCAAGTTTCAGGGAATACTCCTTGATGTAGGCACTCATTATACAGTTCTAGCAGTAAGCACCGTATACTTGGATATCCCTATCTCCATAGCTTGCCGTTACTTGGTCAAGTTCTTGTACTGTAAATTATGGACTGTTGTAAGTCCGAGGCCACTCACCCGACACTCTTCTCTTCCGAGTGTTCATTTCTGTTTCATTATCCTGGGAGTCACTTGGCAAACAACACTTCCGTTTGTTTCGTCACACATTCTGTTTGACTTATTTCGGCTTCGCCATTGAAGGCTATTCCTTTGAGAACAGCCGTTCGTTTCTGCCTCCCAGCGACCAAATTTGTAAATGATTCCCCATGTGTCCTCGTTCCCTTTTCCGGTCACTAAAGTCTTCCAGAACAGAATTTTCTATGCCTTTGTTATGTTAGTGTATGCTTTCTTCTTGCTCCGGTACTCTTCAAATCATTGCCTCTCGTCTCTCAGGAAGTTTTTCCTTCTTTATTTTCTTCCTGCATTTCCGAAGATTCCTTTGCTCTTGCTCCAGGTCTTGATTCCACCACCAGTGCATGAAAAAGCTTCCTGTGGCCTTTTTCAGAGTCCGATCACAAGTGTTATGGACCGCCTTAGTAATCGTTTCTGCTTTTCCGCGGAGGTCTTGCAGTGGAGCTATCTCACTGAGCTCGTCTACGGCCTTAGTTGGAATAAATATTAAAACAAAGGAGCAACCAGTCCATCGAAAATGGCAGTAAATTTAAAGACGCAACTCATGTCGCTTATTTTTTGTATGTAGTAGCGACAAACTTAAAATATAGTGGTAAGCATGCACACAAATAGGCATACCGTAACTTTTATTCCGCTCATATTTCTTTGCATAGGTACTTAGTATTTGCTAACTTTATTTTGTTATTTATTAAAACAAATCTGGCTGGGCTTAGTAATTTTTTGGGATTGTGGCAAACATTCAAATTACAGAAACATAAGCTCGTTATGTNGGCAGTAAATTTAAAGACGCAACTCATGTCGCTTATTTTTTGTATGTAGTAGCGACAAACTTAAAATATAGTGGTAGGCATGCACACAAATAGGCATACCGTAACTTTTATTCCGCTCATATTTCTTTGCATAGGTACTTAGTATTTGCTAACTTTATTTTGTTATTTATTAAAACACATCTGGCTGGGCTTAGTAATTTTTTGGGATTGTGGCAAACATTCAAATTACAGAAACATAAGCTCGTTATGTAACTGTGTTTCAAACACCTAGGGCAAAGTTACAAAGTTGTGATAAATAAAAATACATGACTTTAACACAATTAACTTCGTCATAAAAACGGTTCACATTTAAAATGCATAAATTTTGCATGTCTAATATTTGTAATCACACACAGCGGGCTAGCGTAACGACCACGATGCGGCCACACCCTTTCACATGCAGCGGTCGTAACACACATTACAGTATATTTATTCCGGCAATGGAAACACTGATTTATTACAACATCGTAACTTGTCCAGGTAGGTTAAAAAAAACACAACGTGTACAAACTTTATCTGGTAATTTGAAGTATTTGACGAAGCAAGAAAATTTAATGCTTCGTTGAGCAACAGCAACACGCCATGTCATGTCGCCACTCGCCAGTCGCCACTTCTGCCAACTTTGGATTTATCATCCTCCTGCCATCACATCTAAATATATAATAATATGTATTCAAATATTAAAATATCTTTTCATTTGTACATTTCAATTTCAAAAATCATTATTTTTGCTGTAATAAGTATGAAATATTCTAAAACCGAAAACATGTATAATTTTTCTGCTACTACTAGCGGTGCGAAACTTCCTCAGAGAGAGACATAGACAGAGAGAGAGAGAGGGGGAGAGAAAGAGAGAGCGAGAGCGACAAGCTCCGCTCCGCCGACAGCGTATTGAAGTTTCTTCCTCGGTCGGAAAAATAAACACCATGTCACTAGGGCCTACGCACCGTATTTTGTGCTAATATTTTTAACTGCAACAATGAAATATGTTTCGCCCAGACTACCCAAAAATTCAAATATTTCAGTAGGCAATGTTTAATTTACAAATAGCATACGAAAAAAAAATGGTTAAAACAATATTTTAACTGTTAACTATTTCTTACTGGTCATTGCCAAATTATGGATGCCCTCACTGTTTTTACATCCTATTGAATACGAAATAAATATTACAAGTTATAGAAGATACTAAGTTAAAGTTTTATTTATTCAAACATACAATACTTTAAAGTTAATCAGTTATATAATTGTGGTATACAAGTTATTAAAAAAAAAAAAACAGGTGAACGTATTACTCCTAGAGCGATTTTTCAAAGGCTTGCTTCAAAACATCCTACGAAACCGTGAATTGACTATCTTACGCAAAATATTATTAAAGTGAGTGCGCACGAATGAGGTTGTGCGTAGTCCTTCTGGTGTAATTTTCTAGACATGGTTAAGCTTTTTTCGCGTGAGGCGGAGGAATATTATAAAAGGATAACTTTAGCGGTGCTTCAGAAAAGTTTGAAGTAACCGTGGATGGACTATAAACGCATTATGTGCGGTACCTGTAAGCGACATCCCAACAAACAGTGCGCACACATGTGGCCAACACGTTAATATAAGAGAAGATATATTTCAAGATCTGTTGTTCGGAATATTGGTTCTTTCGACTGTGATGTGGCGAAGGACGATTATGTTTTTGTAAAGCAGCAGAAGAGAGCTTCGTTCTTCTGAGTTTTATGTACAGATTCGCTTTGCAGGGAAATTACTGCCCACAATGGATCTGGTATTCTGGAGGTTTGCTTCTACAGGCATCCTCACAACAGTACTGTGTCTGGTGTTAATTATTTGAGTCAGATTGATTCAAGAGACATTATATGTTTGGAAGACATTTGCAATTAATGAACTTGTTGCGACGTTAAGGGGTAAGACCCGTTCTACAATGGCACGGAAGCGTAACAAAACGAACTTGGATCACGAACGGGAATAACTTACCGGCCTTCGTCTCTTTCTACCATGCACGGTAACGTAACGAATCCCCACCAATAACAATAGGCTAAAGCTGAGTTAACAATGAAAAAATTATGCGTTTGGAATTATGCAGTAAGCGCTGATCCAGCATAGGGAATAACGCCGTCTGTATTTGCAGTTCCCCATTTTTTGTTTTAATTCTTAATTTCAGCCAAGAGAAACGTGTGACAATCCTGCCATGTTTACTCATGTTCCTAACATAACCTCGTAAATGCCAACCATGTATAAGCAGATCATAATTTAAAGCCAATATTCGCTATCAGAGAGCTTATTTTTGTGAACAAATTTAATTGTAAACGTATGTACAGACACAGCTTTTTAATATTTTTTTTATATTTACAATACTGTAGATAACAGTTTCTCGCCAACAATACCTACTGCTATGTTCTGATTGGTTGTCACCTCACAAGTTTCACTGAAGATATAAAATATAAATATTTATTTTAGCGCTTAAAAAAATCCCAAAAACGCACATGACCTACTAAGATTCATTGTAAACCAATACATAAGATAACATTCAGTTCTTATAAACATGAGATAACTCATCATTTAACACTTAATTTCCCTATTTTAAACACAGCTTAAAGGCTGTTGACGTACCCCGTAAATACAAAAAAATTAATTTCAGTGCGCATGTCAAATTAAACGTACACTGCCTCAAGCTGAGTTGAGAGATTTGGGCGGCTCTTAAAAACGAGGTCTTGAGAGTCGACGAGGGTGAAATTAGGTGAGAATGGAGCAGCACCAGAATGCAAGGACGGGGCAAACGGTAGATCCCCGAGAAAATTCACCGACCAGCAGCAACGTCTGACAGGATTCCCACTTGCGGAAATCTGGGAGTGACCCGGCCGGGGATTGAACCCGGTTCGCCTTGGTGGGAAGCGATCAGTCTAACCACTAATACACCGCAGCCCATACACTGCCTTAAGGCTCCCACCTAACGTTTGAAATACTCGCTTTTCTACGAAACTAATAAACGTGCATTTTTCTAAGGTCCATAACCTTGAAACATAAAATGAGAACCACTGAACCGATTTCGGCCAATCAAACTCTATTAACGTTTGTGCTATATAAACAAGCTCTACACGGCCAAGGGTATGGAGATTTTCAGTATTAACAATTAACTTTATATAAATCAATATTTCATCATCAAGTTAAAACACCCATCTTCTTAGAAGAGAACAAAACAGGTAAATACTAAACAATCTCGCCGGCCTAAGAACGGACTTGGCTGCGCATACCCTGGTGAAAGAGAGAGAGAGAGATAGAACGACTTGCAAAGCACCGACCACAGTTACATGACAGGCGGGCAGACGAACCAGCAGGCACTCCTTCCCACCCGCCATGCCGTCATCGACCAATCGTCTCCTTTCCCGGGGGGAGGTGGCCCGACATTGTCAGAGCTCCCAAGTCCTAAGTTACAGCGGCGGTACTACAACAACACCAGTCTGATTAATAACAACTTCATGCACTGGCGCTGTCTTCCAAAAAGTAACGCTAAACAACAAATAATGGTAAACTGGTAAACGTCGGGTTCCTAGAATTCCTCACTTTACCGTAACCAGTCTTCAGAGCCTTTTTTTTCTTCAGTTTTGTAGTATACGCGTCTACATCCATGATATGTGTTCGCTTACACGTCGTCGTACAACGGGCCTAAAAGAGAGAAGCCGTCTCGCGACGTTGCGGCGAGGGAGGACTTTATTTCCCACGCCTACAGCTGCCTCAACCGTGCGAGAGTGACGGCAAGACCACCGTCGCCGGTAATTCAATTTTTCGTTTGCCCGGGCGCCCTCTTGCGACCCTTGAGGGCGCCCGGGGAAAATTTAAGGGGACGCGCTCACCCCCGCAAACCCCTAACCAATCACTTGCCAGAAGGAGGGGGGAGGGGAGCGCATTCCCTCGGGCCAAAGCGTAACGAGTTGCCGCGACGTGAAACACAATTTTCGGCGAATGGCACGGGTGGTCGCTCAGACACAAGCGACGTGCAGCTGTCGAATTTGCAACACGGAGAATGTTAGCGTGCAGAGGCGAAACTCGCCCGCTTGCAGCGCAAACTAGGAGTCCGCGGTGGCCGGGAGCTCACACCACTGCTTGCCTCCCACCAAGACGAAACCTGTTTCAATCCCCGGCCTAGTCACTTCCGGATTTTCGCAAGTGGGGATCGTGCTGGACGATAACGCTCGTCGGCGGGTTTTATCGGGAGTCTCCCGTACTTTCAAGGAATCGCACTTATTATGAACACCATTTCGCAGGACTCCAATGTAACCAAAAATGGCTTACTCAAAATATAAGGTTAAGATACGTACCAAAATACTCGAAGAACCTATATTTAATTTTTCTGCAAATTTTCAACCAATAATATTATAGTTTGCGTGTACCTACGGGACTGTCAGCGGTGACACTATTACCTATTTTATTTGTGAAAAGTCTGTAGGAACGTTTAATACAGGGCCCTTAACCGTTTTGCATGTATCTGACGCGTATATTTTTATATATGGCACTTGTAAAAGCCGTTTTTTACCATTTTGGAATACTCTCAAATGGCGTTTCTAATGTGCGTGAATGAAGTGTGTTTTCTTTTCACAGATCAGCACATGGTACGCCAGTGTAATAGCTTCGTAGTAAAACGACTATTAAAAACACTCTGCAACACATTTCAAGCGACAGGTAGGCGAGAGCCTTAAAGCTCCACAGGTGTACGCTACCAGACAAGAATACTGCATGCCATTTCCGAGACTTACGCTTAGCGGCGATGGCGCATTTGATGCGCGTGGCAGTGTCGCCCTTATCGCTTCCCACGCTTCTGTGCCTCAAACGCGGAAAACATGTCGAGGTGGACGATCACCTTAATTCCTCGCTTAATCTCGCGTGATTCGGACCACGCCAACCGTCTCGTTATTTCTGTGCTTAATAAGCCATTTAACAACAGCCTTAAATTAAGGCGCATTTTCTGTACGAGATCATGCGTATTACGTTTATAGAAGTGCCTTCACTACTTCTAAAAGAAAATACATTCTTGTCTGCCGCTTTATCTTCACAAACAGGAAACACGACNGGGGGATCAACAGTACCTCACTCTTAAACGTAACGTACTATAAAATATCCCCCCCCCCATTTTTCTGCGTGTAGCCTGGTTGTTTCTTTTGATGAAATAATTGAGAGCATTCCTAATAAGTGTGAAAGCAGTAACTACCATAGAAATAAAAATTATTTTTATTCAAAGTAAATTTACTTTGGTGACAAATATATTACTTATCACAGTACATCTGTCCATCGGTAATATATTTCACAAATTCATTAACAAATGCAACACTTTTTTCTCGTTTCTGTACAAATTATTTTAAGAAGCAGTTGATTAAAATTACAACGCAGAATAAGAATAAGAGTGAAGAGATGTGGACGGCTCTTAACTTCGAAGTCTTGAAAGCCGACGAGGGCGAAGCGAGGTGAGTCTGGAGCAGCGCCGGAATGGAAGGGCGTGGGAAAGTGATATCCCTGAGAAAACCCGCCGACGAGTGGCATCATCCGGCACGATGCCCACATGCGATAGTACGGGGATGACCCCACCGAAATCGAACCTAATTCGTCTTGGTGGGAGGTGAGCAGGTTAACCGCTCAGCCATCATGCCCCCCCCCCCCTCAAAAACACGCATCTCAACTGAGCAGGTAGATAAGGCGTCTCTCGTATATCTCGAATTCAAGGTCATATGGATACGATGCGACACTGTTTACATTTCAGTATTAATTAACTCAATAAATCCCCAAAAATACCCCCATACACGCCTCACTCGAACCTCATCGGCTCTCGAAACCTCGATGTTAAGAGGTGCCCAAACCTCTCCACTCCACCCCTCGTCCAATACTTTGTATATATATTCTTGTGACATTTTAATTGGCCCAGTTGATTCATAATATGGCTACTTCTCGCCATAGTGGCGTGATATTTCTATTTAATATGTTTAAATAACTACTTTTCATTCAGGTTATCCTTACTTTCGTATATACTAATAATTGTCTTTTTTCGGTTTATAACGCAAGTACGCAGTTTGTAGATTAATTCGTTTAAAGATTAATTGTGTCTTGGAATAATCTAACCTACTTGGCGGATGTGTTTTAAAAACTTTTGATCCTATGAGACTGCGTAATAGATATTAACAGTCTTAAAATACTTGCGTGGAGGATTGTAAATAACGTCGTAAATAACTTACACTTCCCCAGTAGGGAAATTCCATACAGCTGTTTCAAGAGCTACGTTCTGTCGTTCTGGGAAATGTAGATAAACTCAGTGACTCGCATAAGGCATAATTTATTGACAGCTAATTAGCCTGGCCTCATTCAAGGCTCAGGGCGGCTCGTAACGTGGTTTCGCTTTTAGATGGCGTACTGGCGCGAATTGCCGGAAACTGCCCGCTTGCCATTGAAAGGCTTGTAAAGCGATCAGGGCGTACGTTATGGTGGAAGTGTAACGGCAGATAAAGGAGCAGGCTTTGTTGTACACTTGTGTACACAAGAGTGTGGGCCAGCTAGAACGCAGGCGAGGCATGTTTGTGTCTGGCCGCTGAAACTGTGTTGCAAGATCGGTAACTGTCGGCTATGATCGGGTGGAGTTGAGTTGAGACGTGTTGAGAGCCGATAAGGATGAGATGAGGTGAAAATGGAGCAGAGTCGGAATGCAAGGGTGGGGGAAACGGGAGACGCCCGAGAAAACCCGCCAACCAGCGGAATCGTCCGGTGCGATTCCCACTTGTGAAAATCCGGGAGTGACCCGGAAAGGGATTCAACCCAGTTCGCCTTGGTGGAGGGCGAGCAGTCTAACCGCTCAGCCACCGCGGCCCCGGATCATGATCGCCTTCCATCGTCTGACTTGCGCAGTCTTGGCAACCCAACGTAATAAAACCACTTTTGGCAACCTAGGTTAGTTTGAGATTTTAAAAAATGTATAATTTGTATTTATAATTTTTAAACCATAATATTAAAATTTTTAATTTTCATACAGTATGTAGGTTGGTTAAGTATTGACCAACTTTGAATTTTTTTTAAGTTTATACTAAGTAAACTGTCATGTGTGGCTTGGATGAAGAAAATATTTTGATAAGTAATTAATTATCTTATAAAACTTTATATTAAGGAGTAATATACCATACAAATCTTACATTTAAAACACTATTGAAAAAAATACGAAGGTATTTTTCCTAGGTAGGTAAGTTCCTAGGCTTTCAACTTACTTTTTAAGACAAATATTTTAGAAATATCATGATCTTGATCATATTTGCGGAAATAATTATTTGTTATATCAAATACGTACTGGAATTGTTCAATAATATTTCTACGCAGTTGGTGTACAATATTTTTAATTCTTTTCGGAAATACATATTATAGTATTTAATAACCTTAATAAAATTCAGGATCACACATTAATCCAATATACATTACTAATATGCAAATTGGTGTTTAATAACCTTAGTTTTTTAAACGCGTGGTTTGTTTTTCAAATTAAATATTGTATTTTAGAAGCAGTGCGTTAACAAAAAACATTTTAATGCCCTTAATTACATTGGGGTAAGTGTAATAAGAATTTCTTATAACACGCCGTTTTCAAAGTGCCTAATACAACTGAAACAAGTGCCATGCCTAATATACCTAGAAAGCCATTAGATTGATAGCTTTAGTTATGAGAGACACGTTTTTGCTTTTTTACTGCAATAGAAAGAAAGGTAATAATGTTTATGTTGTAAGCTACCCACCATTTAAAGCAATAACGCTAGATTTAAGACAATTAAAAATATGTTTACTTCATATAGAAGTGTTGCTAAAAAAATAACAATAGCTTTCTTACATGACTGAGACAATTCCTGATAATTAACATAATAATTTAAGTATTTTTTATTCTTAGTAGTAAAAACGTATTTTATTTTAATTCACGCAAGTAATATTGACGTATTTAATATTAGCTCTGGACTAATTATTTTTCGCAAGAAGTAGGTGTTTCATCCATTTTTGTTTCAGTCGTTGTGAGAGCTCCAGCTGACAAATCCTGTATGTTACATTAACTCACTGCAAATTGTATGGTTATCGTTTCACCGTAAGCTACCTAAATATTCCCGGAAAAAAAAAAAACCACCAAGTTATTATACTATTCCTGTCATTGAAAGCAGGGCCAAGCACTTACCTTCAGAACAACATTTAATGGTCGATCAGTCTGCCTCGAATTACACGTCCTGAAGAATTTCGTTACCTTACAGCTCTTTAGATATGCAAGTGTGAAGTTGTTAACACTATAGTAGGTAAAATTTTTACAAATTAATTTTTTGGCTACACAGTTTTACATATTTATTTGACAGTCACAGAGGTGATTATTTGCAAATATAAGCACAAGTGTAATTAAACTACTAATCAGTGAAACGTCACAGTTTAGAAACTATACACCGTTTGTCATGTCAAACCACGCCTATAATTTCTGTCTTGTGTTGAAGGAAATTAAACAATAAAGATAAACGACAGTATTAAGTTACTTTTCATAATGCCACACTCGGTGATAACTGTCACATTTAAATTACTTGTTGAGGAAGTTATTTTATTAAACAAAATAATAATTGAATTGGCGATAGTTTAGTAGAGACGTATTGACGTCACTGAAGAGTATATACCAAATTCGTCTCCACATCATCCTTTACGTTATTATAAAATGTTACAAAACACTCAAAACTGCACCATATTGAAAAAATGATGAAAATAATAAACATACCGTATTTTAAACTACTTGATGAGTACAGATAATCATTATATTAATATTTAGACTATACATAAATATCTGTAAAGGCTGTTCACAGTAAAATGAGCACTTTTGAAAGCCCTGCTCAAAATCTACTTGTATGCACATTGTGTATTCTTCCACCATATGTAACATTAGCCTTGTCGTGGGCATTATCACTTTATTCATGCGCCGCGTCGGTCAGGTTAAGCTGCGAAATTATGAGAAAAGTAAATATTTGAACATTTTGCTTATTCTTTCACTTATATGTATTAAAAAATAAGAAAGCAAAATAAATAATTTCAGTGTTAACGAATGTTTACCTTACCACTTTTAATTCAATGGTAAATGATTGGTCTACTTTCACTCCGTCGTTATCAACTTTACTGATTGGTCTACTTTCACTCCGTCGTTATCAACTTTACTGATTGGTCTACTTTCACTCCGTCGTTATCAACTTTACTGATTGGTCTACTTTCACTCCGTCGTTATCAACTTTACTGATTGGTCTACTTTCACTCCGTCGTTATCAACTTTACTGATTGGTCTACTTTCACTCCGTCGTTATCAACTTTACTGATTGGTCTACTTTCACTCCGTCGTTATCAACTTTACTGATTGGTCTACTTTCACTCCGTCGTTATCAACTTTACTGATTGGTCTACTTTCACTCCGTCGTTATCAACTTTACTGATTGGTCTACTTTCACTCCGTCGTTATCAACTTTACTGATTGGTCTACTTTCACTCCGTCGTTATCAACTTTACTGATTGGTCTACTTTCACTCCGTCGTTATCAACTTTACTGATTGGTCTACTTTCACTCCGTCGTTATCAACTTTACTGATTGGTCTACTTTCACTCCGTCGTTATCAACTTTACTGATTGGTCTACTTTCACTCCGTCGTTATCAACTTTACTGATTGGTCTACTTTCACTCCGTCGTTATCAACTTTACTGATTGGTCTACTTTCACTCCGTCGTTATCAACTTTACTGATTGGTCTACTTTCACTCCGTCGTTATCAACTTTACTGATTGGTCTACTTTCACTCCGTCGTTATCAACTTTACTGATTGGTCTACTTTCACTCCGTCGTTATCAACTTTACTGATTGGTCTACTTTCACTCCGTCGTTATCAACTTTACTGATTGGTCTACTTTCACTCCGTCGTTATCAACTTTACTGATTGGTCTACTTTCACTCCGTCGTTATCAACTTTACTGATTGGTCTACTTTCACTCCGTCGTTATCAACTTTACTGATTGGTCTACTTTCACTCCGTCGTTACCAACTTTACTGATTGGTCTACTTTCACTCCGTCGTTATCAACTTTACTGGGCACATGTCCGTTAATGTGCCCGTTTAAATATATGCCAAGGGAACAGTGAGATTTCGCAAAGGTTGATTCCAAAAGTGCCTACTTTACCGTAAACAGCCTACACAAATGTATATCACTTAAGATGTGTGTATATAAATATAAACACATACACACAAATGTATGTATGTTTCAACTACGCATACTTCGAAAGTTTTAACTTTGAGAATATGTGTGAATGCACATCAGGATATACCGAAATCCTATGACTCAAAGTTTCACATGTGTTGAATAAATAAATATAACAGAAAAATGGTTAATAACTTTTGCACCTGTTAAGCCATTTGTATTTTATCGAGCTGAAATTTCAGGTTTAATTTGTGGCGTCACTGTGCGTGTGTCTATATGTGTGTGTGTGTGTGTAGGACGGAAGCACGCATGCAGAATCGCGCGCAAGAATCCGCTATACCGTCACAGACAACCCTGATTCCACGAACAATTGACGAGCTGCGCGGATGGAAGGCGGAATGTTTGCCACGCACCCGCCGGCACGACTGAAATATGGGGCTTTCTGACGGGCGATGGAGTGCGAGAGAACGGCAGCTCCGGTAGGTTGAGGCTCCCCCGTCGACAAATTATTTCAACTAACGCGAGTCGTGATAATTCACACTGAGGAACAAAGGCGCAGAACACCCAAGAATACAGAAGTGTAACAGCCTGTAATGCGAACACCAGCCACACGATAAAGCCGAAATGACGACGCTGTTAAGAGGCACGTCGCCTGTCCGACATGGGAACATATATTGTCACGCGGTTGCTGCTTTGCTTCGCTGCCCTCGACCCGTCCGGCGCGAGTGAAGGAGCGTGTGGAGGCCACGCCGCAATTTGAGGAACAAATGGATTCTGCCACGCTTGCCGCTGCGTGCCGCCACGATAAGCCTACGTGTCTACGAAAGAATGTTCTGGTAATTGCAGTAGCCTCTCTCATCGTGAATCGGGGCGCGGGGAACATTACGCAGCGGGCGACTGAGATTATTTAATCTCGACGGGCCTCCGAGCCGAGAGTTTCTGAGAGATGAGAGTTTGGAGTGTTGCGCGACCTCAAGCGACAGTTGAGCGAATACCAGAGGAACAACGAGCCAGCAAAGCGTCGAGCGGCGGCGAAAGGGAACAGCAGGAGTGAAGTCTGCGGATAGAAAGCATTTGTGCAGTGAAAGGAATGCTGAACTGGATGCGTGAGTGTAAGACATTTCAAATGAAGGCAACACACAGAATGAATATGTTTTAATTAATGTGAATTCAATGACAATAATCAATATAATGACATTCAGAAGGACTTTAATAAGAATTGAGATACACAGTAAATATTTCCCTCACTGAGAATTATAAGAGTAATAGTGGAAATACATAGTTTTGTGTTGTAAATAATAGCTGTTTGAATAAATTAAAATCGAATTTAGTTCTTTTATTTTCATTAAGACCTCCATCCCTAACGAACTTGGATACGCCCCTCTGACTTCTTGTAACTATAACGTACAACTTGCACAAACGTAAAAAATTATGATAGGTAGTCTGCNATCCCTAACGAACTTGGATACGCCCCTCTGACTTCTTGTAACTATAACGTACAACTTGCACAAACGTAAATCCTATGCCATGTCGGGTTTAATGTTTAATGTCAGGTCATAAAGTCAAATAAAGAAGTTTAAAAATAAAAGAATATGTAAGGGGTACTACCGCCTTGAGGTTCCCGCCTACCTGTCGCTTTTTCCCACGTTTAAGGAAGGCAAACGCGGGAGTTATAAGGGCGACATTGCCTCGAGCATCAAGTGCGCCATCGCCGCTAAGCGGGAGGTTCTCAACTGGGGTGTAGTGTTCTCGTCGTGCTGTCTGTACCTTCAGGACTTCCAGCGGGGACCCTATTATTTTATTGGTGGAAAGACTGTAGGAAGTTCCAACGCAGGACCGTTGCGTACTTTCGCATGGATCTGACGCGTGTATTTTTGAGATACAGCGCGTTGAAAAGGTAGCTTTTAATGGTTTTGGAGTGATCTGAAAGGATGTTTCTGGTGTACGTGACGTCTTGAAAGAACTCAACAGCCGCCTTCTGAAGTGTGTGTTATTTCCGTATCAACTAATTGGACGCGCATTTAATAGTTTCTTGTGAGCACGTGTATTTCAAACACTTTGCAACGCAGTTCAAGCATCAGGTAGGCGGACCCTTCAAGGTCGCTGTTTAATGCGAAACCGGCATAGCGTAAATATAGGGTTTTACATGTTTAATTACTTGAGGCTTGTTTCAACTACCTTTTACAATATCACATAAAAAACATTTTAAAATGTGTACCCCTTGAAGAGAAGAGCCACGCTACAATACACCAAGTGGGAGTCAATTAAGAAGAGTGGAGTGGAGAGAGTTTGGGTCTTGACAGCCGACGAGGGTGAAGTGAGGTGAGGATGGAGCATGGCCGGAATGAAAGGGCGGGGGAAACGGGAGATCCCGGAGAAAAAAACCCTCGGACCAGCGGCATCGTCCGGTACGATACCGCAGTGCGATCCCGCCAGGAAGCGAACCCGGTTCGTTTCGGTAGTGGGCGAGTTGTACGACCACAACACCACAGCGACCTCCTCTAAAATTAATACGAGCTTGTGTTTTTTTGTGTTTTGCTTGCTTTATAAATGTTGATTAATCCACGATTGTCTCGGGATTCAAAATTTTACAAACGATCTTAGGGCTGTGGTCTGGGGTTGGACAATGTGTTTCGTGTTCGAAAACAGATATCGTTGAATGTTCCGGTTCCGTATTAGTAGGGACCTGCGAAATTCGCGTTATGTTTTGCCGTCAAGCTGAAATTCATAGAACTGTATGCTGTCGTATACTCCATTTCCTGCTGCCTAGATGTTAAGGCGCCCGTCTACCTGGCGCTTGAACTGCGTTGCAGAGTGTTCCAAATACACGTTTTTCAACGAAACTATTTAGCGTGCGTGCAACGCGCTGATCTACGAAAAGAACACACACTTCAGACGAGAGCTGTTAAGTACTTTCAAAATATCACGTGCGTTAGAAACATCAATTCAGAGTACTCCAAAACCGCTAAAAACGGCCTTTCCAAGGCGCTGTAGCTCAAAATGCACGCATCAGATACATACAAAACTACTATAGGCGCCTGCACTGAACCTTCCTAAAGACTTCTCACTAATAAAATTATATGGTCACCGCTGAAAGTCTCATAGGTACACGCAGCACGACGAGAACACTGCACGCCAGTTTAGAGCCTTGCGCTTAGCGGCGATGGCGTACTTGATGCGCGTGGCAGTGTCGCCCTTATCGCTCCCGCGCTTCTAGGCCTAAACATGAGAAAAAGTTCCAGGTAGACGGGCGCCTTAAGTCACTCCCATTCCGAGTGAATTGCACGTGAATGGATCACACGATTGTCAAGAGTTCATTTATCGGCGCGGAGTTTCCCGGGGCGTCTGAAGTAAAGAATGGGGGAAAGACAAACGTATTCCATAGGAAAATTCTTTAAAGTTTCAGACATCCTCAAGTAGTAACGCGAATTTGGCAGGTCTCTACGCATTAGGCAGCAGTGTTAGTTAATATTCTCGCCCGCTATTTCCGAGAAGCTACGCGAACAGTTGGATTGCCCGCCCTCCCAGGCGACATCAGCGACTGCACTTCGCGAGGTTGAATTATTCAAGCGGCTCTGCGAAGCCGGCGTGCTTGATGGCCGGCCGTAATTCCACGCTTGGAGCAACACTGCTCACAGCGGGAGTGGCCGTAACTATAACTGGCACTCGAACCGCTGTGTAAAGAGGCAGTGGTGGGGGAAGAACCCCCCCTTCCCGAATACGTAGTTCAAAATGTCATTCATCCCTACGAGAATAGTTCCACTGATAGAAAGAGATGTGAAAAACGAAAATATGACACAGAAAATCCCACTTCTTCAAACCCAGTATTAAATAAATGAGTGCATAACAAGAGGAACGTTATTTTAAGCAAATACTACACACTGTGATGCTCAGTGATCTATCTTCTCGGTGACTTAAGTCCATTCACAGTTTTTTCCAACCTATCTGAAGCCCTGATAAAGTTCTACTTCCAGGATATTTCTCCACCTCGTGCAAACAAAGCTTAGCCGAGTCTAGAAAATTACACCAAAATAACAGCGCACCGCATTCGTGCGCACTAAATGAAACAAAACTTTCAATAAGAACTGTTTCTTACTACGCGTTACCAACATACCTATTTTCTCCCTGTTTAGTATTTAAATAAAATTGTAAAGTAAAGTTCAATTTCATTAAAGATGCGGTACTTTTTTGTAAACACGGTGCTTGTGATACATTACAGATTTAGGAAACAACGAAACACCTCGTACATGAGGTGATTTTTTTTAAGGTTTGATTAAAAAAAAGTGTGAACAAACCGCGAATAGACTATAAAACTGATTCGTAGACNATGAGGTGATTTTTTTTAAGGTTTGATTAAAAAAAAGTGTGAACAAACCGCGAATAGACTATAAAACTGATTCGTAGACCGTTGTACTACTTCAGGTTAGGAGCGATTCATATTACTACAGCTAAAATTTATTCTACTCAGTTTGGAAATGCAATGAGATTCCTTATCGGAGAGTTTGGCGTAGGGAAAATTTCCGCCGCAAGGTACAATGGTATTCCGAAGAGGTCACTTTTTCAGCTGGCGGTAAATGGAGAAACTCTATTTATTTTAGTGTAAAAATTAGTGTTCGGTTAACTGTGGTATATGCTTTCCCCAGCCAAAATGTAAACTTTAAATTTATTTCGTAACCATTACTGACGCCCTCCGATGACGTTTAAAAGAGCAAACAGTAAAAACGCATCTGAGTTTGGCACTTATCGTTCGTAAGCAAGCTTATTTCAATGGGAAAACGTTACGAATTTAAGTGCGAAATAAATATAACTGCCATCAAAATAAATGTTGTAAATTTCTCCTTTTCTTTAAGGGAATTGTACAAGAAAGCCCTAAAAATTTTAACATGATCAATTTTCCAAATTTTTTTTAAAATTAAGATGTCATTCAGATAAATTAATAATGTAATCTAAAGTATTGATAAACCTAGTTTTACAACAATAGTAAAAAAAAACGTGGACATATTTCGTTATATTTCCCCTCTGTTGCTGAGAACGAAGACTATTCTTTACGTACTTTATAACACAATACAAATAGTAAGGTTGTATACAATTATATTGATTTTATGAAAATTGCATTTATCCCATTTACGGGAAATACCATCGGCTGCGTGAGATCCGTCAATGTGCGCCACCTCTCGTCGAAATGCTGTGACGATGTCTGCCTCATCACTGGCAACGAACCGTTGACAACTTCGGAGACCACTTTGAATGATGTTATAAACAGCTCGTACACGCACGATACGTACCCGTTCAAATGAGTGTATACAGTTTGTAGGAGACTATATAAATTAAACGGTGATTTCAAGCATCCATGTTTGTCTCTTTTCCATGCCGGACATTCCTGCATCCATACCCCATGTGGTGTCACCTTTAAAACGTACGTGTTGTACATTTTCAACTGTACATAGTAAATTTCCCGTATTGGGTCATTTTGAGAGATTAAGAATAGTTGCCATGACTTCTGAATCAACCCTCGTATTTCAGACGCAGTTTTGTTTGTGTGGTGATAGAACAGAAACAGATAGATTTAAATAATACGGGAACAGGTTCCAGGGTCCGGCTCCCCAGTTCTGGCTGCCGCCATCTTGGATGACGTCACCATCACCACCTTTCATGGCGTCACCACCGCCATCTTGTAATACGTCACCGCCGTCATCTTGGATGTCGTTAACTTCTTTGAGGCTTTTTAAAAAGTTTTTTTTTTCTCTGCGCTCGTTGTTTTCCTTCACTGTGTTGTCTGACTGGCGTTCTGTGTACACCTCATAACAATATCGCCGTAATGGCAGTGAAACCGCCACCAAAGTATATTAGTATATTAGGCAATCCCATGAGACAGGCGCAAACCCATCCGGATAGTTACTGGACATTCTACAGCATCCCATGTGATGCGGTGTCATGCCACTTCTTGTCTTAGGCGACTAGCGTCAACCGGATGAGTTCACCGTCCCCGTAAGCTTTCTTTAATGCCATTCACATTACACTGTACCAGATTACGCAGAAGCTTGTGCGAGGTCTGCCGTAGAGGCCGTTATATCGGCAAGTAAGGCACCTGTCACGGCATTTTTAAACTTACTTGTACGACTAGATTTCATACCAGGTTTGGAAATAGGGCGTGTCCTATTTTTCGTGACAGGTTCCATGCCATCTTCTGTATCTGCCCAATCACACTGCAGTTTCAGAGCGTCGGGCGCTCCCCGTGGCTACTACTTGAAACAGTTTAAAAGGGCGTCTCCATCTTGATTAGCGTCCGTGTGGTTGAAACTATTTGAAATGGATCTTAAATTCGACAAACTCGAATAAAATTGACGATGTTAACATTTAATTACTATCGAAAACTGTACATAATAATTGAAACATTACCTATACAATGAAAATATAATAGGAGCAGTTTATAAGGAATACTCGTACCTAGCAAACGTAAATGCTAAATAACGCGTGTGAAGTGGCAGCGCATTGGGAAAGTCGTGTTATTCGGGTTGATTTAATACATTCGAGCAAGAGTTCGTAAATCCGTTGGACAAAAAAAAAATTTTAATCTCAAAAGCGGATAATAACTTGGTAGGTTAAGGAAAAACTAAATTTTGCGAACGTTAAGATATTTTCGAGAAATTTGAAAATAATACTCTCTTACTCTTGTGACTTAATATTATAATTTCTAAAAAAAATTAATGGGACTATATCAGTCATCAGTGAACGATGTAACGGCCAACACTATTAAAGAAATATTAAGATGCGCAAGGTAGATTTTTTTAAAGGCCTACACAAGTTACTTACTGCTAGTAATTCTACGAGTTGGTTCATATTTGCTACGAACCATAAGCTGTGCACTCACCAAGTGCGCCAACACCTTTCGTGTAAAAGGAATCTTCCATGACAGCTCGCATAGTGGCTGGTATAAGCACGGCAGTAGGTATCGTGTAATATCGGCTTTGACCCTACAGCAGAGACCAGAGGTTTGACACCAGATTGGAAAAAAATACAAAACGATGTAATCTATAAAGTAAATGAGATTTCTTGCAAAGCAATACCTGTCTACTAAATGAACCAATTCCGTTTTATTTGTTTAGATAAATACTTTTGAGAAAATATTACAGTTAAATCCTTCTCAGTTTATTTATGACTAGCTGTGCCCACAGATCCGCTGGCGTGGATTACAGAATTATTGTTAAGTTGTAGATAGATATATGCTACCGTGGAGTTTTTTTTAGGTCTTTTTTTTCTACACAATTCTTCACTACATGATATTGTTCCATCATTAACGGTTTTAGACAGCGCATTGCAAGAGAGCGCGCTGGCGGCAAACTTTTTCCGACTTGATTCACTATTATCATCACTGCTTATTCCTTATGTTACTTTACGTAACAAAATATATACTAAAACCAGGCTAGAGAAGATAGCTATGAATTAAAAAAAACACGTAATTCGGATAAGTGATTATCGAGTGATAAGCGCACTAACAGACACACAGAGATACGTTGAGTTTTATAATATATTCAGAAGAAGCGTGGTGTCATAATTAATCTGGTTTGTTGGCGTCGTTATTTGAATCTTTTTGTCTGCTTCGTGTCNATATGCTTTCCCCAGCCAAAATGTAAACTTTAAATTTATTTCGTAACCATTACTGACGCCCTCCGATGACGTTTAAAAGAGCAAACAGTAAAAACGCATCTGAGTTTGGCACTTATCGTTCATAAGCAAGCTTATTTCAATGGGAAAACGTTACGAATTTAAGTGCGAAATAAATATAACCGCCATCAAAATAAATATTGTAAATGTCTCCTTTTCCTTAAGGGAATTGTACAAGAAAGCCCTAAAAATTTTAACATTATCAATTTTGCGAATTTTTTTTTTTTTAAATTAAGATGTCATTCAGATAAATAGATAATGTAATCTAAAGTATTGATAAACCTAGTTTTACGACAATAGTAAAAAAAAACGTGGACATATTTCGTTATATTTCCACTCTGTTGCTAAGAACGAAGACTATTCTTTACGTACTTTATAACACAATACAAATAGTAAGGTTGTACACAATTAAATTTATTTTATGAAAATTGCATTTATCCCATTTACGGGAAATACCATCGGCTGCACGAGATCCGTCAATGTGCGCCACCCTTGATTAACGTCCGTGCGGTTGAAACTATTTCAAATGGATCTAAAATTCTACAAACTCGAATAAAATTGACGATGTTAACATTTAATTACTATCGAAAACCGTACATAATAATTGAAACATTACCTATACAATGATAATTTAATTGGTGTAGTTTATAAGGAATACTTATACTTGGCGTACGTAAATGCCAAATGACGTGTGTGAAGTGGAAGCGCATTGGGAAAGTCGTGTTATTCGGGTTGATTTAACACATTCGAGCAAGAGTTCGTAAATCCGTTTGACAAAAAAAAATGTTTAATCTCAAAAGCGGATAATAGGTAGGTTAAGAAAACACTACATTTTGCGAACGTTAAGATATTTTCGTGAAAATTTAAAATAATACTCTCTTACTCTTGTGACTTAATATTATAATTTTTTTTTAAATGAATGCGACTATATTAGTCATCAGTGAACGACGTAACGACCAACAGTAATAAAGCAATATTAAGATGCGCTAGGGAGATTTTTTTTAAGGCCTACACAAGTTACTGACTGCTAGTAATTCTACGAGTTGGTTCATATTTCCTACGAATCATAAGCTGCGCACTCACCTGATGCGCCAACAGCTGTCGTGTAATAGGAATATTACATGACAGCTCGCATAGTGGCTGATATACCGACTCGTACACCAGGCCTTTTAGAAGTTTGTACAAGACCCAGTACGGCAGCAGGTATCGTGTAATATCGGCTTTGGCCCCAGAGCAGAGACCAGAGGTTTGACACCAGATAGGGCCTACATTGGAAAAACACACAAAACTATGTAATCTATAAAGTAAATGAGATTTGTTGCAAAGCAATACCTGTCTACTAAACGAATCAATTCAGTTTTATTTATTTAGATAAAAACCGCTGAGAAAATATTAAAGTTAAACCCTTCTCAGTTTATTTATGACTAGCTGTGCCCACGGNCTCAGTTTATTTATGACTAGCTGTGCCCACGGATCCGCTGGCGTGGATTACAGAATTATTGTTAAGTTGTAGATAGATATATGCTACCGTGGAGTTTTTTTAATGTATTTTTATTCTACACAATTCTTCACTACATGATATTGTTCCATATTTAACGGTTAAGACAGCGTATTGCAAGAGAAGGCGCTGGCGGAAAACTTTTTCCGACTTGATTCACTATTATCGTCACTGCTTATTCCTGATGTTACTTTACGTAACAAAATATATACCAAAATCAGGCTAGAGAACATAGCTATGAATTTAAAAAACAAAACGTAAATCGGATAAGTGATTCTCGAGTGATAAGCGCACTTACAGACAGACAGAGAGACGTTGAGTTTTATAATATGTTCAGAAGAAGCGTGGTGTCATAATTAATCTGGTTTGTTGGCGTCGTTATTTGAATCTTTTTGTCTGCTTCGTGTCCTTGGGCACTACTGTCGCATCAAACTACTTTCAGAAGCTTCATGGAAGGTTATTTAACAGTCGATCGTTTCGAAAATTCTAACCCTTATGTAAGTGTGAAAGGTGCTAATGAAGGTGAACACGCCTTCATTAGCAAAAATACTCTTACAAAATGTGGTGGAGTATGTGAAGCTTCCTGTGATGAACTCGTCTTTATTGAGACAGCTTTTCATATTAAGTTTATATTCAGCTCTTTCATTTAAGCGTAATTCCGTAACAAATAAATTACGATGAATATGTTTCCTAAATTTCGATCAGAAAAACTTGAAGGTAAAATGAAGAGCTGAACCTGTGGCGTTTTTTACAATTTTGACAAGCTAGTTAAAAAATTGGCGAAAGGGAAAAAATACTCTAGGTGTATATTTAAATGGAAGAAAGATATATTCATGCATTATTAATTCATGAAAATATTCCTATATCTAACAGTTCACTACAGATTATTTGTTTTCATTCCGCATATGGAAAGTTGATTCACTTGCCTATCGTCTATCACTATGCGGCATAAGGCCTGCTGACTTCAGATATATCTTTAAAGTTATTCCCTTTCCTATTACGGGTGAAAATCGAATTGGAAAGCTGACGCGCTGCTATATTGATGAAGACGTCCTGAGAAGTTGCCGTGTTGACTATCCCACAACCTAGTCTGATGCCACGCTATTTGTCCCTTTGCGTCATCTCACACGTGTCACCCTGCCGCAGATTTATGGCGAGATTGTGTCTGTCGCCTGTGAAAAATCGCGCTGGATGTTTGTGTAAAACGAAGGAAGACTTTCAAAATATTAGTTTCTTTTCTAGAGACAGTTTGCGGTTTATTGAGCATATATGAAAGCCGTGCTTAAGATATGTATCTTATCACTTTATTCATACGTGAAAACATAAAGTTCTCAGGAATGTAAATCCTTTCAGGCGTGCCAATTCTTACATTTATACGCATAAAATATTTGTAAATTAAATAATATACTAGGTCTATATAGCGTGTATAATTTTAAAACATTACATAATGTACAACGTTAAGAAATTAAAATAATTTTTTTAAGTCGACTTCAAAATAAATTGGATTCCGCCAGTTACCGCATCCGTCACAATAAACGCATTCACAAATTTTATTTTTAAATTTGAACTCAGACCCTAAGGCCTACATAAACTTTGTATCGCGATCTAAAAAAAAAATACGTTGACTGAGAATTAATTTAAAAAGTTGCTATTTCTGGTTCACCGTTTTTTAGCTCATCTGAAATTATTTCTCAGTCTCGGGCTTGTTTCATGTTATTTGTCATTTTGCCTCGTTAAAAATTTTTTCTGTAGCATATGTCCAATGAGTAGAACCCAGATGTTGATCTAAAACATCACACTGTATATGTCACAAGCGTTGAAAAGCTAGGACAATACACATTTGATAAAAACCCAAAACAGAAAAGTGTGATTTTAAGTAATTTTTTTCCCAAGATTACTGTGCATAATATCACTAAAGTATTCNTTTTAGCTCATCTGAAATTATTTCTCAGTCTCGGGCTTGTTTCATGTTATTTGTCATTTTGCCTCGTTAAAAATTGTTTCTGTAGCATATGTCCAATGAGTAGAACCCAGATGTTGATCTCAAACATCACACTGTATATGTCACAATCGTTGAAAAGCTAGGACAATACACATTTGATAGAAACCCAAAACAGAAAAGTGTGATTTTAAGTAATTTTTTTCCCAAGATTACTGTGCATAATATCACTAAAGTATTCNAAACCCAAAACAGAAAAGTGTGATTTTAAGTAATTTTTTTCCCAAGATTACTGTGCATAATATCACTAAAGTATTCAAAGTTACAAGCCTGAATCATTTGCAAATGGTGTATTTAAATGTGGTTAGCTAATATTATAAAATATGATCTGACTTAGGAATTGCTCTCTCAGAGCTTATTCCAAGTTAGTAAAAATCACTGTTGAGACAAGCGAAATCTGGTAAGTGAAATAATCTTTACTATTGCAATTCTTTTCGGAAAAATATCAGAGGACATAATTTTGTGTAAGTGGCTATTATGTGTGTTGGTGTATGTTTGTATGTATTATTATTAACTGCGAAGCGTTCTTGCAATGTATGTAAAGCCATTTACTTGTATAAACGAAAATGCATTCGAAATATGATATATTANCTGCGAAGCGTTCTTGCAATGTATGTAAAGCCATTTACTTGTATAAACGAAAATGCATTCGAAATATGATATATTAAACCTTTTAATTGCAGATTATATTGTTGATATTGTTGCTAACGTCAGTGTGGAATTCAGACTTCTAATAAATGGAAATAAAATCAGATTATTTTATTTGGGAAAGAAACGCGAANTAACGTCAGTGTGGAATTCAGACTTCTAATAAATGGAAATAAAATCAGATTATTTTATTTGGGAAAGAAACGCGAAAACTCAAATCGCAGTATTTAAGTCCTTTTCGCACGCGATGAGAATGTTGAATTCACAGAAAACAAATACAAAGGCACTGGAACAAACAGCAGGCCCGATGCCCGAGGCGCTTCTGATGACTCATCTCGAACGTCGCAGATAAACTTTTTTAAAAAGGAAAAGGGGTTGTGTCGCGCGCAACCCTTTCCCCAGATTTTTTTTTTTCGATTACAACTCCTGGAAATACACCTTCCCGGGTGCACGNTAGGAGAGATGCACGCGCGCGTGGCTGACAATTCTGACAGAGAAAATTGAATTATCCGTCAACAAGATAGGGGTGGTGCAGAGGGGGTGGGTGCTGTGAGGTGCCGCCGGGCGTCTGCGAGGGTAAATAATGAAACTTGTCGCGTCGGTGACGTCGGGGGGTGAAGGAGGACGTGGAAAGACGTGTCCCCCAGCAGGGGAGGGCCTTCTGTAGTGTTAGCTACTTCACGTCGGTGCGGCAGGGTACACAGGTTCCCTTCAGATATACTGGAGTCTCGCTCACTGCTAGCGAACACCGTAGGCTGGGTGTGAGGTAGACCGACTTCCGTATTCTTCGCACGTCCGAAACGTCGGCTGAAAAAAAAAACTGCCTGATGATGATTGATGATGACCGATGATTTGCGATGATTTATTAATAACAATTATCGATGGGCAATGGGACCGCGATGATGTAGTGGTCGGACTACTCGGCTTCCACCAAGTCGAAACAGGTTCGATTCCCGGACGGGATTTTTCGCACGTGGGAATCGTGCTGGACGATGCAGCTGGTCGGCGGGTTTTCTTAAAGATCTCCCGTTTCCCTCGTCTTTGCATTCCGGCGCTGCTCCATACATCGCCTCACCTTCATCGCGTCTCAGACCTCAATGTTATGAGCCTTCTAAATCTCTTCACTCCACTCGATGGACGATGATGGCTGATGGGTGGTGATTGATGGATGATGACTGAGAACCTCTGTTGATTATTTAATTTCTGGTGATAAATTAATGATCATTGATGTCTGATGATTGATAAAGTCTGGTGATGAGTGACGATGACTAATGGATGATGATTGGCGGATGGATATTGAGGAAGGCTGATGATGACTCAAAAATTAATTCCCGCGAATTTTGCGAAAGACAATTCCCAATTTTCTTTTTGGTGTATAAAGCTTATTACGAAAATCGCTTTATTTTCGTGGTGACAGAGAAATATAAAATATTTTACTGTAGAGCGAAATTCTAACATTACCCAAGATAGTAATACCCATAAACCACGAACATACCCTTATATTATCTGTTAAAATGTGTTGTAAATCTGTTAGACATTGATGCAGGCATGTCTTCGGTTTCCTCTGCTGAAGAATGTATGCCCTGCGTTAAAGGCGGCGGTGATATGTTTTGGTGTGATGTGCAGGTACAGTTGAAAGAAATGCAAATATCTAAATGTCTGACTCGACCATTTTAAGGCCACGTCAGTGAAGAACGATAAGTGTACCATCGCCCAAGTCAATCGAAACTATAGCGAACCGCGAGGTTCCGCGATTCGGACGTACGGCGATAAACTCCGCATTTCGTTACTACGGTCGGCGTTTTGTTATATAGAACACTACTGATGGGAGCGACCCTGTGTGGTCATGGCAGATGCGGAGTTGTGGCGGGAGAGGCCAGTTTCAGGAAATTTCAGAGCGGTATGCCGTTGTCGACTATTTGCCAGAGGTCTGCGATGTCACACGCAAATATTGGTCCCGTGTCCAAAGCTTCGTGATGTCGAGGAAAGCGAACTCCTTCTTCAGTCACGAACATTACTAATTCTGCAATTTCCACTATTGTCCTCCTTATATTTACCAAATTATTTTATCTGTTTTTTTCAAGGCACCTCTTTGATAAGCTTCCCTACACTAAGTTGGAGAGGTTGAAAAATGTTTTTTAACGGTGCATTGATTAGCGATACAGGTACGGGAGCCCATCACTCACCCACCAAGGATGTTGAAGAGAAGGGAGGGGGGGGGATTGTCGTAAAGTAACTCGACGACGCGACAAGACCGCACTTACCCTTCCTTGTCGCTGGTTGTCTTCGGAGCGCGCTTGATGGATGGCGTGACCTTAATCGCGTGTCCCTATAGTAGGTTCATGACTGGAAGAGACTTTCTTGAAGCCCTGCTAAAGATCTACTTTCAAGCCCATTTCGTATCCTTCTGCCAAAGGGTAAACAAACATTGCCATGTGGCAGNGTGTTTGAAATACACGTTTCCCCAAGAAACTATAATACGCGTGTCCAATGTACTGATCTACCAAAATAACACACGCATCAGACGAGGGCTGTTGAGTGATTTCAAGACGTCACGCACATTTTAAAAACAATTTCAGAGAACTCCAAAATGGATAAAAACTGATTTTTCAAAGCACTGTATATCAAAATATACGCTTCAGATGAATACAAAACTACTCAAGGGCCTTGCACTGAAACTTTTTGAAGACTTTCCAAAAATATTATTATAGGGTCACCGCTGAAAGTCCCATAGGTACGCGCAGTGCCGACGAGAACACTGCACGCCAGTTCAGGGCCCTTGCGCTTAGCGGCGATGCCGCACTTGATGCGCATGGCGGTGTCGCCCTTATCGCTCCCGCGCCTCTCGGCCTCAAACGCGGAGTGAGCGAGTGAAGAGAATTGGGGCGTCTCTTAACATCGAGGTGTTGAGAGCCGATGAGGGTGAAGCGAGGCGGACATGAATCAGCGCCGGAATGAAGGGGCAGGGGAAACGGGAGATCCCCGAGAAAACCTGCCAACCAGTGGCATCGTCAGGCACGATTCCCATTTTGCGAAAATCTGGAGTGACCCGGCCGGGGATTGAACCAAATTTGCCCTGGTCGGAGGTGAGCAGACTAATCGCTCAGCCAGCGTGGCCCCTCAAACTTGGAATAAATCTCTAGTTAGGCGGGAACTTTAAGACTCTGCTTCACTTCTTTAGCATAATTTCGGGATAGTAATTATTGACAATGCACGATGATAGAAAACTTTTCATTTTACGAGTTCTTTGATATTCCTGTGCTTAATTTTAGTTGTGTGTTATTTGCTTGTAGTAAATAGTTAGGACTTATTAATAAAATCCACAGGGAAGAACTGGAACCACCTAATATTTTTTATGGTGCTTTTAACTAGATACACGTCATATTCAGCAGTAGTTGGTACAGTTTATAGTTTTATATTTAAAAACTGCCTACTGTTTGCGATAACTTAGGTATATAAACTACAAACGCAATAAATCTGTAATAAATTACGTCTTGAAAGCAACAAATTATATCATCTACAACTATGTGGCAGTAAAATTTATGTACTGTCTTAAATATATATATTTTTTTAAATGAAATTTTGTAGCAGGAGTTTTTATGAAGATTTCCTTTGTTTTTATTATAAGGGTTTTCGCAGTAAGATTTTATAAAAATTTTATTTTCCTTTATACTATTTTGTGGCTTCTGTACGTTATTATTTTAAAAACAGTAAACTTATTTTTAGTCAAGAACTTGCCGATGGGATGATTTTCTTAATTAAAATTTATTTTATATTAATTAAAATATACCGCATTGTAGTATATTAGATAGTTAGGATTCAGTTCTTGAATGTATAATTCGGAAATTCGCAAACAGAGAGACCTTTAAATAGCCTTTAAGTTCCTGTCATATTATCAAATTTTTCCGTCAAACTTATTCACATAATGTTTGTAAAACAAAATTGGATTGCTCATCGCCACCATATTTTCTTGGAAAAGTTGGATGGCGTTAGTTTTCATCAAACATTTTGGTTACTCAAGTGGTTCTAAATTTTTTTTGTGTTTGAAGAGATTAGCCAATCAGAAACGTGCATAAAAAATAGGAATTTCAGACATCGCGAAACCTGAACATGACGAACAATTTCTGAAAACGAAATAAGGTTATAAAGACAATTTATAAAGAAGTTCTATGATATTTGAAGTGACTATTGTACAATAATAGTAAGACCTGGCATTACATTTTACTGCGCAAGAATTATATCACATGGATGATAATTAAATTTAGTAAATAAATTAAAATAAATTACAACATTCATTACATTTCTTTGTGTAATGGACCGCATGGAAACATGCCAGCAGTAACTCACTTTCAAAATAATATCAAAATAAAAATTCTGACTATATCGTCCCTGTAACAAAAAAAAAAATCAGCATGACACATTTTCAAATAGTATCGTGGCTGCGGTGGTATAGTGGTTAGACTACTTGCCTCCTACCGAGGCGAACCATGTTCGATTCCTGGCGGGGTCACCCCCGGATTTTCGTATGTGGGAATCGTGCCGGACGATGTAACTGGTCGGAGGGTTTTCTCGGGGATCTCCCGTTTCCCTCGCCCCTGCATTCTAGCGTTGCTCCATATTGACCTCCCTTCATCCTTATCAGTTCTCAAGACCTTGATGTTAAGAACTGCCTAAATCTCTTCAACTCAATCACTTTTCAAATAGTTTTAATATTATTTGATCAAATTTCTTGAATGGAAAAATTTTATGGTCGGATTTCGTCTTCAAATTTTATTGTCAAATATATTTGCAGGCGGAAATTTGACTCGTATGACAGGGGCATGGCGGTGGATGTCTTCGGAACTTCGCTCGGGACGACTTGCCATTAGCGAAGGGTTGTTCATGGCAGAGCGTGATTTATATCGTTGGGGTGGATTGGAGGTGACAGAAATAGGGTAACTTCACCAGCCCAGAGGAAAAAAAAATGACGGGAAACACTGGCAACGCCAAGGCTGTCTGAAAGTTTACCGCGCCGTTGTGAAGTCTCAAGCGCTTGTTTTGCTCCAGCATCACACGTCAGACGCTACAGTAAAATATATACTATAGAAGAAGAGTGTGTGAGTTGAGAGATTTTAGCGGATCTCGACAGCGAGGTCTTGAGAGCCGATTTAGAAACAGAACAACGGAAAATATTTATTTAGAGAATTTTTCTCCCTGCTACATATAATTTCAATCCTAAATTAACTCCACCAAGGTGAGCTGGGTTCAATCCCCGGCCCGGGCCACTCCGGATTTTCCCAAGTGGGAATCGTGCCCGGACGATGCAGTTGGTCGGCGAGTTTTCTCAGGGATCTCCCATTTTCTCTCACCCTAGCATTCCGGCGCTGCTGCATTCTCGCCACGTTTCATTCTCGTCGGCCCTCAAGACCTCGTTGTTAAGAAATAGCCGCCAAAATCTCTCAACTCAACTCAACTCTAGATTCATTCAACACATCTCCTGCTCATTACGTAATCACAAGTATTTATTCGCAAAACAATTTTAAGACTAGAAAAAAAATTTGTAGAAAATATGTTATAATTTCTTGAGGCCTTCATAAAGGACCAAATTCTCCTCCTTAACTACGTATAAACGTAAAATATGTGATAAAGGTACAGAAAAATTTCTCGGTGACCATTTTCAATAAAAAAATTTTAGTTGACCTTTATGTGAGAAGTTACTTTTTCGAGTACTGTCGCTGTACGTGTAAAGAAGTTTGTTAAATTATTTATATTATTAAATGTGTATTTAGATATATATATCCCATCTTGTTTACTGAGATTATAATCTTGATAAATTTAAAAAAAATTATAATTTTCACTTTTTACTAATGCTGTTGTCGCATCGTAGTGGATTAATTATTTTACTATTAGCCACGTATTCTTTAACACGACAGAAATATCGACGAACAGGGTAACTACGAATGACCATTAAAGCACGATATTGACATATCTAGCTGGGCTCGTTAATGATATTCGTCGATGCGTTTTCTACTAGAATTTCCCCCCTTTTTTTTTCAATTCTTTACGATCACGTTTTTAGAGAAATTTACGAGTTGTCTTAATACTGTCCATGTTTAAATGAAAAACCTACATCGTTTATCGTCGCGTAAAAAGGCGATACAATTTTTCTCCAAGGAACAACATTTGTGTAACGCTTTAATCTTGATTCTTCGATCTTTTCATTTAGCTCATAAAGTAATATATCCCTAATTTACAGCATCTATCTAAGAGTTTGGGGAAGTTAGTGCACCTCATAAGTAGGTGCATACCTGCTTTCTCCAGATTCTTGTTTCGAATCGATTAAATCAGGTTTTATGTTTAAAAAATACATTTTAAATCAAACTTTATGAGAGACGTTATCTTTAACACAACTTAGTTTAAAGTTTTAATGGTATTGGTATATCTAGACTAGGGATATTCGATATACATCGATGCATCGAAAACATCGATGTTTACAATTCGATGCATCGAATCGATCCGATGTTTTGGAAAGTTATTGATATACTCGATGCATCGATGTATTTTCTAAAAACATCGAATAAATGATAATTGATAACCAGCAAATGGTAAAAAGGTATACCTATTATTGTTTCGGTTACTCTGAATGAGAAGTTATAAAAATTTATAAAATTAAACTTGTTGGTGGCGCTAGTGTGCCGCTAAATCTAGAAATTGTTTGAAATTGACATTAGCAGCTTGGCAACACTGTGCTAGAGAGAAAAAAAACGTTTGTTGGTGGTTTGTTGTTGAATATCGTTGATCGTTCTTTTGTCTTGGTGACCTTTGAAGGTAGCCATTTGTTTGCCCTATAACCAAACATACTTTTTCTTTGTTGAATTCCCTGTGATTCTTTGTTATAAATAGTTAATTTCACCGTATTACCGCATATTTCGGTAAGTAAAAACATCGGTTTTATATATCTTATAGGTTATATTTATGTTTGCATCCATTATTGATAAGTTCTTTGATTGCGTCATTTAAACGTATAGTTAGGTATCTACTTTTAGCCAATTTCTGGTCTAAAAGTTTTTGTCCATAAAAAATGTATCAATTAGATAATGTGATAGGTAGCCAACCACTAAAATCTCTTCTATTTATGAGCTAATTATTAGTCATTCTGTGATTGTAACTTGTCATGAATTATTGCCACCGTTGTCAGTTGTCACTCACTCTCAATCAATCATTAAATAATC
>NQII01006733.1:7879-54208 GCA_002778355.1 Clitarchus hookeri
TTTTTTTTGGTTCCTTTCTAAAATGAAATCCCGGGCTACGCCACTGTTTAAATAATTTGCTAATGCTTTAATGAGTGATGCGAATACAGTACCTTGTTTTCCATACATAAGCAGTGCCGTTACTCGTTTCATGTTCCATACATTAATAGTACTCGTAATTATAAACCTAAATAAATGCAGTATTCGGGGGAAAGAAACAATCTTCGTTCTTTTGGATGCACCACAAAGTGCGTACATATAAAATTAGGTTGCATTTGTACCCCTGCCCCCTGCGAGTTGTTTTGCCTGCGATTTACATTTATCTTTTGGCACTTTAGGTAACGTGTGGGTATGAACTGATGCGTTATTTCTTCTCTTCTGCTACAGAAACTTGTATGCTTTGTGTTGTGCCCATGGGTATGACAGAAGGTAGCAGAAATTGGGTATCGTGTAGTACCGGCTTAAACGACTCGCGCCTCTCGCAGAATTTAGGCACATGAAATTTCATAAAACCCTTTTTAAATATCGGAAGAAATACTTTTTTTTTTTNCGCCTCTCGCAGAATTTAGGCACATGAAATTTCATAAAACCCTTTTTAAATATCGGAAGAAATACTTTTTTTTTTGAAAATATGATACACTTCAAACTGCTAGTATCTTATTAACATATTGAAATTAGCACTGTTGAGTGGNTTTTTTTTTTGAAAATATGATACACTTCAAACTGCTAGTATCTTATTAACATATTGAAATTAGCACTGTTGAGTGGTATGAGAATGCTAGTAAAGAGGAGAAAATACCCACGATGAACGAATGGAAACTAAATTTGCTGAATCAATTAACACTCCTCGTTATGAAAATTATATTACATGTTATAAAATATATTTCGTTCGTATAGTATAATCGTGCAAAAGTAAATTATAATTTTGTAAATATGCCGCAAAGTTAACACACGAGGATGCCCTGCTGTCTCAAATAATTCAAATTGTTACATATTGTTCGTAAATTGTTATAATTGTCCATTTGTAGACAAACATTCCCGAATACATTAAATAATTTTGACACAGTAAAGATATTTACAAATAATTTCTGTTCTTTTTGGTAACAACTGTACACTATGAACAGACAAATTATTTGCTCACTTTAACTTAGCGTAAGCTGCAAAGTCTGAAGTAAAGCTAGGTTTACAATAGAACATTTAAGCGTTAAATTATGCGCTGAGATATGTGCAGAAGAAACGAATGTGTGTTACCTCATGTATTAGTTTCCAATGGAACATAGCAGGTCGTGTGCGTTATTTGGATTTCCTTTGGCGTTGAAATAAATAGTTATATTTTATATTTTAAGTGAAACCTGTGAGGCGACGACCACTCAGAACACAGCAGACGGTGCTGTTGGCGGGAAACGGTTATTTAGAGTAATGTAAGTATAAACAATATTAAAACTTCGTGTGTGTGCACATTTTGACGATTATATATGTTCACAAAAATAAGTTACTCTGATAGAAAATGTCGGCTTTGAAGTATGATCTGCTTAAATATGGTTGTGATACACAAAGTTAGGCTGTTTCCATTGGCTAGAATTAAGAATTAAAACTGTGTTTGAAAATGCGNAATATGGTTGTGATACACAAAGTTAGGCTGTTTCCATTGGCTAGAATTAAGAATTAAAACTGTGTTTGAAAATGCGAACACAGAAGACATGTTCCCGTATGACAGATAAGAGTTTACTGCATAATTATTAATGCATAATTTTATTTATTGTAAACTTAGCTTAACTATCATAGATTGGTACCAAGTAATTTGCATTCAACCGATGTTTAGTGTAGAGATAGTTATATTATGTAATGTGGCCTGAAGTAGAATAGTGCGACTCTTTCTGTTTTCTCTAGTTTACATGCGTTCATTAGTGTAAACAATACTAATAATAACTTCAGTGTCAACATTTTTCGCACTGTTATTCCAGGGTAGAATATAAAATGGTGTGCCGTGTTACACACGTGTAACTGTAAACACACATAGCGGCCAGCTTTTTAGACTATANAATATGGTTGTGATACACAAAGTTAGGCTGTTTCCATTGGCTAGAATTAAGAATTAAAACTGTGTTTGAAAATGCAAACACAGAAGACATGTTCCCGTATGACAGATAAGAGTTTACTGCATAATTATTAATGCATAATTTTATTTATTGTAAACTTAGCTTAACTATCATAGATTGGCACCAAGTCATTTGCTTTCAACCGATGTTTAGTGTAGAGATAGTTATATTATGTAATGTGGCCTGAAGTAGAATAGTGCGACTCTTTCTGTTTTCTCTAGTTTACATGCGTTCATTAGTGTAAACAATACTAATAATAACTTCAGTGTCAACATTTTTCGCACTGTTATGAGTTCAAGATTCCAGAGTAGAATATAAAATGGTGTGCCGTGTTACACACGTGTAACTGTAAACACACATAGCGGCCAGCTTTTTAGACTATANGTAGAATATAAAATGGTGTGCCGTGTTACACACGTGTAACTGTAAACACACATAGCGGCCAGCTTTTTAGACTATAACCACTAATCACTAATGCACATCGTTATTGTAAACAAGGATCTTACAGATACGACAGTTGTATTGTCGCATCGATGTCATTTTCCCGCAGTATGCATAAGGTTTTCTGCTTAATGAGATGCACACTCATACAGAGTTCGCATTCATCTAAGTACTTAAACGCAAGTACACGGGGAAACAAATGTGTGTACTTCTCACGCCCTTACAGCCCATAGGCTACTGTTTTGAAAAGCGATTTTTATGTAGTTCATAATTGTTATTCCTAATATTTATTTTTTCTAAATAGTAGTATGGAGGCATTCACTTTGGAAGAAAGCCATTGAGAAGAGTTCTTAACATTGCATACTCTTAAACCTTTAATGATCTAGAAGAGCTGGGATAAATATAACCAGTTTTCTTCGTGATTTGTTATAAACCGGGCGTGGTAATGAATATATAGTTAATATGCAGGGCAGTGAGAACACTGCCAATTTTTTGCAAGGCAAGACATGGATGAGTGTAAAAGTTATATCAAAATTCTAAAAATTAATTTTTATTCATACCATTATTAGTGTTACAATAAAATTTACCTCTAGTTTTTACCAGTTTTAATAATACATTATTGATAACTGCGTTTACTGCATCAAATACTTATTCGTTCCTTTCTTGAAAAATGTGTATGGTTTATTAATAGCAACACTTTCATTGTCGTGTGCTTTTCAGCTACAGCTCCTAATTGGTTGATAATTTTAGATCTTTGCAACTGCGTTCCAGCACAGATTCAGTATTTGTTTTCCGTCAAAATGCTTGTTCATAATCTTATCAGCTGGTTAGTTGCTGTAACGGATGCAAATACGTATGCCTGTCGGAATGTGTCAAGTATCGAGCTGAGTAGAGTATTCTTATATACATAAGTGCACTCCCAGGTTCGGACAGAGCCTTAATGACACTTCAATAGACAAATCTAACGTACTGCCAAGAAAAATATGATTAAGTCATAACGAACATTAGGGTATATGTTCTTGAATTCTTGACTTGCTACCGAAAGAATTTGCGAAATTCACAGTCATATAGTTATAGGAACTCCCTGTTTTCGTGGGCTCCGAGTCANCTTGCTACCGAAAGAATTTGCGAAATTCACAGTCATATAGTTATAGGAACTCCCTGTTTTCGTGGGCTCCGAGTCACACCGCAGGCTTTTCGCCACATGCGCCAGTGACTTCAAGAACAACAGACGCCTCAATTGGAGAATGCAACAGGCAAATTATTTACGTTACCGTTAAACGGTTTAACATTATATTCAAATAGAATGAATTGATACTATTATGTGTGCTGCGATGAAATATAGTAAAAAAAATTATCTGTCACGTTTTACAGGATAGTGAGTCAACAATCCCGTTAAAACGAAATCCTTTAATCTGTATATGGTGACGTATTTTTTATCACTTGTGCTTTATTCGAGTAAACAAGACAGTCAGTGGAGTAAAAAAAATGAAAGTAATGAATAAAACTATTTAAATGCCTTTGCTTTTCAGAGTTTGTAAACAATAATAGGCAGAATATTTTCCGAACGACAGCTCTAAGTTACAAATATACAACACATTGTAATTTCCACATCCATTAACGTTACAACTCATTAGATAGGTACTGATTTCAATTAATTGAAAAACTAAAATTTTAGTTAGATACGATAATTCCTTAATTTTCTTAAAGCACTGCCTTCAGTCGTGAGGTTCCGCTTATAATTCCGCACAGAACGTTAATGCAGGTGCTATTTTAATTAGTGACATATAATAGTTATTTCACAAACACTATTAATTCCCTGGTAACGGAAACTTATAGGCAGCAGGAGTTTACAAACAATTAATAAGAGGAATGAATCATTCCTCTTATTAATCATTCCGAACGACGAACTGCATGGTGTCATCCTGAAACTATATGTACAGGATGCTTTTAAATGAGTGCAGATGTTTTGGGAAATGCAAGCAGGTGTCAAGACGAGTGTTTTTATGTAATGAACATGGTTTNCACGCGCGCCTCACCGAGGACTTTCACCGCCGCGACCTCTTCGCCGGCCTCGCGCGCACACCCGTGCCGCAGAACACGTTCGTCGTACATAAGTGAGGTGTATTATACTCGGAGGCCACGGTGGCTGAGTGGTTAGACTACTCGCCTACCACCAAGGCGATCCGGGTTCGATCCCGTGTAATGTGACGTTTATACAGCTTTGGTTTGTGAATGGTTTATCCGACGTGTCTTAAGAGCCAAAGCACAAATTTCACTGGTTGGTGAAATGAAGCATGCACNGTTTGTGAATGGTTTATCCGACGTGTCTTAAGAGCCAAAGCACAAATTTCACTGGTTGGTGAAATGAAGCATGCACAAGTACAGCACGAACCAAAATATTAATTCATTGCAACACCTGAAACCTTAAAGATAATAAGGGACTGAAAGAGATGGTATCTTCAATATTATTCTCTATACATGCTACATGAATTAGAAAAAATTTCAAATATTTAATAAAAAGTCACATACAAAAATAACAAATTATACACTTTACTTTGAATCTTTTGATTAAAAATATGTAAACCTTTTAATAATATATCCAATCCCTGACATGATAATATGCTTATAATTCCAATCACCCATGATAACTAGAATGGTCTACGTGTGTGTTTAGTTAGAATTGCAAGTTCATATCCCAAGGCGGTTAGCACAGCAAGCTGCTCTGTTCGCCCGGCTATATGCAACCAGTTGTACACATACGTATTGACAACAGCATACTACCAGCGTTGCTGCGCTATCTTTCAACTGCTATTATTTATTTTATGAAGATCTCCCCGGAAATAAGTTTACTGGAAATATATGTTCCTTTTTATCTAGAGATGATGTGGTTTCATTTTGGTCAAACCATATACAAACGCTTCGTGTTTCAAGATTTACAGCTTCTACATATTCAAATCAGTATTTTTCGGCACTTAGAGATTTTAACTCTTTGTTATAAGCATTTCCATGCAAAATAATTGACATATTTTATGATTGAAACATAAAGTCAAGNTTTGTGAATGGTTTATCCGACGTGTCTTAAGAGCCAAAGCACAAATTTCACTGGTTGGTGAAATGAAGCATGCACGAGTACAACACGGACCAAAAAAAAATTAATTGCAACACCTGAAACCTTAAAGATAATAAGGGACTGAAAGAGATGGTATATTCAATATTATTCTCTATACATGCTACATGAATTAGATAAAATTTAAAATATTTAATAAAAAGTCACATACAAAAATAACAAATTATACACTTTACTTTGAATATTTTGATTAAAAATATGTAAACCTTTTAATAATATACCCAATCCCTGGCATGATAATATGCTTATAATTCCAATCACCCATGATAACTAGAATGGTCTACGTGTGTGTGTAGTTAGAATTGCAAGTTCATATCCCAAGGCGGTTAGCACAGCAAACTGCTCTGTTCGCCCGGCTATATGCAACCAGTTGTACACATACGTATTGACAACAGCATACTACCAGCGTTGCTGCGCTATCTTTCAACTGCTATTATTTATTTTATGAAGATCTTCCCGGAAATAAGTTTACTGGAAATATATGTTCCTTTTTATCTAGAGATGATGTGGTTTCATTTTGGTCAAACCATATACAAACGCTTCGTGTTTCAAGATTTACAGCTTCTACATATTCAAATCAGTATTTTTCGGCACTTGGAGATTTTAACTCTTTGTTATAAGCATTTCCATGCAAAATAATTGACATATTTTATGATTGAAACATAAAGTCAAGGGAAAAATGCAGTCCTGTCCGTCACAAACTCCATACACTTAGCGATATCTCTTAAAACTTTTGAAGTTATCTAGGCAAAGCGTATGATGGATACTACTATAAAGAGTATTGATAAATTGTAGTAAAAGCATTATCATCTTATTCTGAAGTATCCTCGACCCAAACTGTACTTGATATTGAAGGAAGGAGTGCGAAAATCCGGGAGTGACCCCGTTGGTAATCGAATTCTGTTCGCCTTGGCGGGAGTTGGACCAAAACTATCTGAGCACGTTGTTACGTAGACTTGAATACGCATTCTTCAATGAATAAAATCCATGCCGGACTTCGCAAAGTCACCTCCGGGTCTGAACGTCCAGCAAGCCATGGCTGAGAGTGTAGTTTTTACATGTAGATTTACGTCAATATATTACGTAAGCAGCCCTTAGGTAAATCGGCAGAAAACGGGACGTTTAGATGTAGGTACGTATAAGTTTTAAATATATCAATATCAGTCCACACGCACTATAAATCTACAGACATATTTTTATGGTGTTTTTCTTAGTACTGGCTCAATATTTCGTAACAGTGTTCTTTAATAGAACCAAAAAAAAACATGGAATTCACAACTGGTGCATTCAGTTTTCTTTACGGTAGCTAAAAGGGATTATCCAAAAAAAAAAATCCTGCTATCGCTTGTTATTTAAAATCAGTAAGACTTGTGATTGAACTGCGAACAACTTGGGTTTGCTGGCAGGACGGTACGGCAAGTCTCCTCCATCCTCTCTCCGGAAGGCAGCAAGAAGTCACGGTGGCTTCGTTGCTCCTCCGACTCCTTCCCCCTTTCACTCCCCCCTTCCCCTTTCATTTACAAGGACGCGGTCTAACAGCCTGCAGCAAGAGACGGGCCAGGGAGAGGGCGAGAAAACAACAAGCACGGGATTCCAGTTCCCCGACAGCCGGCGCCTTCACGAAGCGGGACTCGTCTTCAGACGTAAGCGGAACTCGGCTGTCGAGTAGTCCTGTCTGTGTCCTGCGTGGTCAATCACGAGGTGGCTCTCTTCCTGTTTTAAGGCTCGTCACAGTTAAATTAACACTTTAAAACTCCTGCTTATGATCTATTTCTTTCTACCATTATAGTTCATATTTTTTAGTCAGAATTCCTCGCAAATGGTAGAATTTGAGGAAATAACACAAGAATTACTTTTTGGTCGGATTTTACGTTCTGATGAATAATTCGTAATTGGAAAACCAAGCATCAAAGGAACATCAATTCCTTCCACGAGACAACTTCATGACACCGACAGATTTTTAAGTGGTCGCAGATATTCGTTCAGTTACAAACACTCAGCTTTCCATCTGAATTATTGCCTGTTATTATTTGTAATAAAAGTCTCAACTCAACCTTCCAGGGCGTATGAAGCATTTATGAATCACGTAAGACCTGAGTTTGTTTAAGTGTTCCCAAAATTGTTTTTTTTTTTTTTCTAATCACATCTACCCACAGTTTTTCAGCGTCTAGTCACATCACCACTTCACCATAATTGCTCACTTGGCCACAACAACATAAACACTTTTGTAACTCCGTTCTTCAATATAGACACCAATAAAACACTGGGAATCAATGGGTTTGTAACTTGAGAACAAACAACTGTGCAACCACCAGAAAGTAACTGATAGGAGTGGATGAAGTTCATTCTGTGCATGCTGCATGTTTGGAGAGGGGGNAAGAAATATTGACGAAGGGCAGGGAAGGGCGGACAAGATATCTTTAGAACACACAACCATAGTGTTACTGATAGAAACAGCCACCGAGAGGATGCTTGCACAAGCTGTTTTAGAATAACACAGCCATAATATTACTGACAACAGACTGTCCAACCTACGGGAACGTAACAGGGCACGTGCACATCAAAAGCTGGTCGAGATACGGAAACGCCGTACCGTATCTGACTGAACCTGCGGCACGCCTCGTTACATTTACCAATAAAAGCGACGGGACGCTGGGACGGCCACGCAGCTCCCTGTTCATCGTACTCTGCGTGTTTCAACTGCTCCGGGCTCAGCATGTCACGGAGCAGGTTCCGTACTGTCCTCGACAGGCTGTCCTTACAAGGCTTGTTGTGGTTTTCGGAAGGATTCAGGCACACCATCTCTACTGCTACCATCGCTACTACTACCATTACTATAGACACTACTACTAATATTAATAACAAGCTATGGGGGCTCACCCTTCTATTATTATTAAAATACGTCTTACTACCGAGAGATGTGGCGCAGTGCTACTGGACTTGCCTTCGGCAGGACCCGGTTCGATTCTTGGTATGGCTATTCTGAATTAGGGTTTTGCACGGGTTCCCGAAATCACTCTAGGCGAATGCCGGGCTGGTTCTTTTATACGAGTCATAGCCGATTTCCTTCCTAGTTTCTCTTTGTTCATTCGAGCCATGCTTCCGTCACTAACGACCCCGCTCTCTACTGAATATTAAAACACATTAAAAAAATCTTTCTCACCTAGTTGCATGAGATTTTAATCGATTAACATATGGTTAACTGTTAAACACAAGAACGATTCACCCAGCCGTGTTTGCACTATATGAGGTTTAATTTTGTGCAAGGCCCCAGGGTTCGAATTATTCGTAAGCTCTGCGCGCATATGTGTGCGCACGCGTGTGCCATCTTCAGGTGTTAAGTTTAGAACTTAATTAAGTGAGAGACAGCCCCCTTTCCCAGCCAGTCTATTGGTATCAAGAGGACGTGTAATAATCAACTTTCTCGCTCTCTCCACACACAAGCACACCACACAAGCGCCCCTCTACCTGCAGCTGCGTTCCGCGTTTGAATCACGGAAGCGAAAGAGCTATAAGGCTGACATAGCGCACACAAAATGCGCGTCGCCGCCTCTATACGCGTACAATTGTACTGGCGTACAGGCTTTTTCTGGTGCTGCTTTTACAAAGGTACTTTACTTGTAACCTTATAGTTTTGTTGGTGGGACGTCTACATCAAATTCCAGTAAGAATTATATCACTGTTTCCTATGTATGTATCTGGCAAGTAGGCCTATAAAATGAGATATAGCTATCAATGAGGGTAATGATCAATGAAGTAATGTTTCTAACGTGTGTGATGTACCAAAAGTGCCATTCCTACTTCCTATGAAGTACCGCGCTCTTTTTGTAGAAATATACGCTGGGAACACGTAGAGTAGTTTCTATTAAAAACTCGTCGAAATACCTTCCACGAGGGAGCGCAAATATTGCATTCCTAAATTATCTCAAGTAGTTACTCATCTTCACTTATCTTCCGACTTGTAAATACCGAGAATAAATGAGCGATTATTCTGTATGGGTAGCTGCTACACGTGTAACAATGAGACAATGGTATCTTCAGAAAGTTTACTAAGCAATGCACAGTGGCCTGCCGGCGAGTGAAAGTAAATATAGGAGGGGTTTCACCAGCTTTCGGCCCTTGATGTTCGCGTGTTGGATTGAAGAATTTGCAAGTGGCTTCCGCCCCCCCCCCCCCAAACTGTGCAATAAATCTTCGCCGGTACGCCTTTCTGGACTTTGTTTTCCGGTACTCGCGGACGATAAACAAACTCTGCTACACTGAGTACAGTCTATTCGCGGTTTCTTCACACTTTTTGAAACAAACGTTTGATAAATCACCAAATGTATTACGTGTTTTGTTCTTTCTTAAATATGACATGTATACAAGCGTTCTTTTACTTCTGTATCATAAAAGCAAATTTTTTTAAAAATTAAATTGAACTTTTACCTGTGTATTTACTATCTATCCATTATGATGCTTTTTTTTTTGTTATTATTGTGAATTAAACAGGGAGAAAATAGGTATTGGTAATGCCTAGTAATAAATATTTGTTATGCAAAATATTATTCTACGAATGCGGTGCGTTTTTCAAGACCTAGTTAAGCTTTACTTGCATGAGGCGGAGGAATATTCAGGAAGTAGAACTTTAGCAGGACTTCAGAAAAGTCGGAAGTAACCGTGAACGGATTATATATTTATGAGCGAACGTAGGGATCGGGAACGCGTGAAACATCCTGTACCAAACATGAACTATTAGAACGTGAAAAGTACAAAGTTACAGAAGTGAGGCATTAGATCCCCCGCTTGGCGGCAGATGTAAGCGGTGCAGATAAGACTGGCGCGCCTTAAGACCGCCGTCTACCTGGAACTTTTTCCCGTGTTTAGGCCGAGAAGCGCGGGAGCGATAAGGGCGACACTGCCACGCGCATTAAGTACGCCATCGCCGGTAAGCGCAAGGCTCTGAACTGGCGTGCAGTGTTCTCGTCGTGCTGCGTGCACCTATGGGACTTTCAGCGGTGACCATATTATTTTATTAGTGGGAAGTCTTTAGGAAGGTTCAGTGCAGGCGCCTATAGTAGTTTTGTATGTATCTGATGCGTACATTTTGAGCTACAGCGCCTCGGAAAGGCCGTTTTTTTAGCGGTTTTGGAGTACTCTGAATTGATGTTTGTAACGTACGTGATATTTTTAAAGTACTTAACAGCTCTCGTCTGAAGTGTGGGTTCTTTTCGTAGATCAGCACGTTGGACGCGCGCTTAATAGTTTCGTGGAAAAACGTGTATTTGGAACACTCTGCAACGCAGTTCAAGCGCCAGGTAGACGGGGGGCCTTAACCAAGCGACGAGGCGTCTGTACGCGAGCGCTGCACCGGCGGCGCGTGAGGGAATGTCCGTGACGACAGACATCCAGGCAGAGGCGGCCGGCCCTGCACGGGAAAGTGTGAAGTGAAAGCCCGCGGCCCTGGCGACGCGGCGCTTCCAACGACGTTCACGGCCGCCGTTCGCCGACGATGTGTAAGTAAGCCTGCCGTGCCTTCGATCGCACCGACCCTTCCCAAACTCCATGCGCGGTTACTGCTAACTTTTCCTGAAGCCCTGCTGAAGTTCAACTTCCAGGATGTTCCCCCCGCCTCGTGCTAACGAAGCTTAACCGAGTTAAGGTTTATTGCACTCGGGTTAGGAACAAAACGTGATTTCTTATGGGAGAGTTTGGGACAGGGAGAATTTCCACCGCCAGGTGCGCAATGATCCAACTGGTATCTTTTAATAATATTTTAAGCTACATGAATAATAAAAGAGAAAGGTTTTACTTATTGACGAAGTTATTTTTATTTTATTTGTAACCTCCTTGGTTATATTCGGACATTTCCTAAGCGACTCTATGTCAGGGGTTTGTGGGGAGGGGAGTCGGGCCTGTATATATACCACGGGAGGAGTTTGCGAGAGCAAATTCCTGCGTGATTTATTTCCAGCGTAATCACTGAAAAGAAAGACAGCCCCTCCGACCAATCTTCCTATTCTAGTGTTTCAAACACCCTTTCAACAAGGAATATCCTTACCCATCCTCTGTTCTAGTATAAATCTTTTTCTACTTCATAAATTGCATGCAATATTGCAATTATTTTCTCTCGATGGGGTTTTTACGGTGTCTAAGCCGGCCCCCCCTCCTCCCCTTCTCTTTGTAGTTCAGGTTAAGTTAGCGTGGGAGGTAAACATGGCCCCAATAGCGGCCACGTTTGCCCAATTGCAGTAAAGCCGCGAGCATGTGCCCTTGTAATTAGAACCTTCCCTGCATGCCCAGGCGTGTGGGGCTCAGCCCTGAGACTCACTTAGGTCCCATCCCTTCCCTGGACCTCCGACTCTCCTCTTAGTTTTGAGGTAGGTTACAAAAAAAATTGGAGAGCAGACAGCTGACGGCCATATCACCCTGGTAACTTGGCGGTCTTCTGATCACCGTGGTTCAACAGGGTAGGGCGGGATAAGTACTTGGATGGGTGACCATCCAAGCAAGGAACGCTACCTAGCTGCAGGCGCATACACAACATTAGCACTAGGGAGGCCCACTAAGGGTCATCACGAGGTCATGCTGGAGGTGAGGTCGCGTCGACCAGGTACACCAGTCAACACCTGCCCGTTTTGGGAGAGCAGATACCTCCGAGCGAGGAAGGGAGGCGTCAGGCGAGAAGTCGCATACACTCTGCTATGGGGCGCGGAATGTTATATGCTATTCACGATAAGCCCCCCTCGTTTGGAATAATAGTCAATACATATATCTTATTTTGGCGTTAAACGTTAACTTTCGAGTGGGGTGGAATATACGCAGTGTTTATTACTTACTTAACACGGTTATTTAAAAAGGTGGTTGAAGGATAAAAAAAATGGCTGAAAAGAAAAAATTACTAGGGGCTCAAAAGTGCTCACTTTACCATGAATAATCTATACTAGAGTTAAAGTATAAATGTGTGACTAACTTTTTCTGAGAGAAATCGGGACTTAGTCGTGCAGCGGGGAGTTACCTTCAAGAAAGTGTTGAGAGTTAATGTGACAATGACTCTTATGCTCTTAGGAAGGAACTCGTGGGCGCTTTCTGAGATGAGTGACCTCTCAGGAAAGCAGTAGTGTCAGGTCAGTTCTGGAACACAAACGAAGATGTGCAGTGTAGGACGGCGGAGAGGACAGAGGCTTTTTGGAGTTGGAGAAAAGGCGTGTGAGAGCTGCGAATCAGACGAGCACTACCAGCATCACGAGGTGTTTAGTGGGGAGAATATTCCTGGCTCTGTGCTGATTAGTGAGAGTGGTCCATCAGTGAAGCACTACCGACGTCCTAAGGTATCAGGTGTGGCGAGTACCCTCGGCTTCAGAACTGTTGTGTGGATACATAAATCAGTATCAGTGAACACTACCTACATCCTGAGGTGGTAAGTAAGGGGAGTACCCTCGGATCCAGGACTGATAGGATACTGTGATCAAGGGGACATGCGAAGGATAAGCGAGAGTGAAGAACTGAGTTTGTAATTTTTTTTTCTCTAGGGAGCCTCTCATCTTAGAGTCTGCACTATCCCCTGAAATGATAAATGTAAATGATATTGTGGCTGAAATTTTGAATGTTTACTGTAGAGTAGATACTTCATGAGACGCAAGTTGAATATTTTTATAGCATTGTATATCAATTTAAATGTTAGTTAAAATGTTTTTATCTCTTTTGTAAACAACCTTAAGTGGTATTTCGGAAGAAAATAAAATTTAGTGCCACATTTATACAACAAAAAGTTATATAATTGTTATTTGCTTTTCCACTCCTACCAACCAGGGAAGGCTAATATGTGGTCAAATGTATTTTTCTCATTTTTTTTTATTTTTGAATTAATACTTCCCACCCTTTACTTTTCCTATATTTCCTGTGTGGCGGGATCTTACTGAGGTTGAGATGGGAAGTTGTGGCAGATGTTGAAGAGGGGAAATCCGCCACAATGTTGACCATATCGGTATCGGTGCGACATATCGCACTCAGGGGGTACTGAAAATCGATGGCGATATATCTTCAATATAGGTCATTTTCATATCGTCAACATCGCATACCGCTAACACATTTTTAACATGAAACAAGTAAACGAATTAATAATTTCGTGAAAATTTAAGACAACTTGTAATTTTGTAACAAAGTGTAATTTATCGATGAATAAATAAATAAATAAATAATAAATTTGAATAAAAACAAAAGTTTGCTCTCGTGCGATATATTGCTGTACACTGTTAGACCATGTCGCGGTTGCGATATTTCAGAAATATTGTTTTTTTTTTCCTAACCTACTTTAAAACTATGTGTTATTTGGGCCCGCGGTAGGTACGGGGGATTAGTGCGTCTCNAATAAATAAATAAATAATAAATTTGAATAAAAACAAAAGTTTGCTCTCGTGCGATATATTGCTGTACACTGTTAGACCATGTCGCGGTTGCGATATTTCAGAAATATAGTTTTTTTTTTCCTAACCTACTTTAAAACTATGTGTTATTTGGGCCCGCGGTAGGTACGGGGGATTAGTGCGTCTCAAGGTTGAACCTCATACGCTTAAAGGACACGGAATCTCGTGCAAAGGAGGCGTGCTTCGTAGCGAGGAGTGATATTTTGGCAGCCATGGCCGATCAGAAATATTGTTTCGTGATGTATATATATTATTATCGCACAGTCTTATTCCAGTGTTGGCAGAGGAGTACACAGGAGAGGTTATTGCGCGGGTTTAGGAAGAGAGGAGTAGTAGTAGGGCAGGTTGGCAGGCAGGCAGGCAGGCAGGCAGGCAGGCAGGCAGGCTCGGCGGATGTGAAAAAGTAGCCCGTATCGGCGCTTCCTATCGCGGAATGCAGTAAGAGGCGGGAGGCGAGTGAAGCTCTGCAGTCGGTCACGGAGCCGTGTAATGTCGCGTCTTCTGGTTGTGTGTCCTGCCGCCGCAGCGCTGCACGCTTCCTCCCGCACTTACACCGCCACGCAGCTCTACGTTCCTACCTCCCTCGTACCACGGAGCTAAGAGGTTAGGGAGTGAGTGTTTGCATAGTCCATTCATGGTTACTTTTAGGCCATTCCTCTGCCTCGTGCATACAAAGCCTAGCCACGTCTAGAAAATTACGCCAAATTGACTAAACTCCGCATTTTTGAGCACATATTTTAATAGTATTTAAGATGAGAACTATTTCTTACTAGGTATTACCAACGCACCTATGTTCTCTATGGTTTTATTCACATTTATTGTAAACGAAATATCAAAATTGATAAATAAAACATAAGTAAAAGTTCATTATAATACAATAAAATAATTTTGTGGTAACAGAAGTATGAAACGCTTGAGGTGCATGAATTATTTAAAAAACAACCAAACACGTCATACATGGAGTGGTTTTCCAAATATTTGATTCAAGATGTGTGAAGATACCGCGACTGTACTACGCAATCTTTGCCATGCAAGATAACTAAGTCAAAAGCGGGAGCGGCCAAGCCCTCCTCGACTCCCAAAACATAAGTTGCTAGAATTGTTATGTATGCTAGAAACAAGACATTTCCATCTACGACTGGCGAGAAACCACACACTAGTTTCCATATTCGGATAAAAGAAAGTTGCACGTGTTTTTCCAAGGCATCCAACTTCAATTTATAAACAGACAAGTATAAATACTCACTGCAAGGCTATATTGCAATTGGAAATCTATCTGAATTAGACGTTTTANTTTATAAACAGACAAGTATAAATACTCACTGCAAGGCTATATTGCAATTGGAAATCTATCTGAATTAGACGTTTTATAAATTAATGAGCACTTATTCTGATAATGTCGAATATTTTGGACAAACGCCATTGCTACACCATACTGTCACAGAAAACCGAGTCTAAGACATGAAACTAACACAAAAAAAACCAGCCGAGAGTAGCTGTATTCAAAATATATAAATAAAACGTATACGAAATCCCACCAGGAATTTTATCAGATGAATAACAAAATATGAGAACAAAAAATATATTTGCAGAGCAAATTATCAAACAAAAAAATTTGGTGTTCTGTATGTTCAAAATATTTCACATAACCATTCACCCCCATTGCAAGAATCTTACACAAAAACTCAGCATATATTCTGCCCCAATTTTAGTATGTTATATAAAATTATTATTGAAAACAGCACTTTAAGACCCTCTGCTTCGGAAACTGAATTATGATTGTATTTTGTTACTTCAATTGCATATTTTTTATGCATTGCTAACGTTTCTTAAATTTAGTGTATATTTTGCATATAAAGGACTGATACATCAGTATGTTACACATGCTTGAACATCCTTAATATGTGTTGTATATATGATAATTTAACTTATTTATCCAAGTCAGCGAAACAAGTATATAAAAAACTAATAACGTAAATATAATTCGAAAACATGGCATATTTATTTATGCCCATGAAATAGTTGCTATACACAGAGGCATATTTGTAAATGTAATTTCAGTAATATTTTTTAGGCACTGTTTGTGTAGAATATGCGGAAAACAGCAACATGGGGAAAATCATTACAAAACAATTCGGATCATTCAACTGAAATAGCTGTAGTCAGTAAGTCAATGATTTGTCGTTGTGCTCAAAAGGGGCGTGTCCTTCACATATTTCGGCTTCACAGAACATGTAAGATGCATACTCCCTAACTTCTTACCGCCATGCCTAGTGTACATTTCTTTCCACTACTTCCCCCTCTTACTTCATCCTAAGAAGACAAGCATGGGTTTGGGACTTAAAGTTAGTATGGGATAGTTGAACCAAAGTATAGTGAGAGGCCCTTCCGCTTGGTGCAGCACAATCGTTTTCTTCGGCCAATAATATTGCATTGCTCCTGCGCTCCCTGCATAGAAAATTTTAATTTATATGCAAGCTGGCACAGTGTTTTCCTGCAACATGGTACTGTAACTTACGTCAGAGACCATAACCATTTTACAGGACAGTACATTGGCGTGGCTTGTAATCAGTGCAACATTCTACGTCGCCAACCGAAGAAGCTGGTCGTATTTTTCATAATATCTCCTACGATGAGAATTTTATTCTTAAAGAACTGGCATGTGATTCACAGGACATCTTTATTATCCCACATAGCGAAGAGAAGATGATTATGTTTTCCAAACAATCAGGTGACCGATTTGCCATTCAATTACGTTCGTCGATACATATTGCTTCATGGCTACAAGGATTGCTTCGCTGTTCAGAACCTGCCTGCATACAAGTATACAAGTACGAAGAAATGTTTCAGGCCAGATGAGGTCCCATTGGCGATACGCAAGGGAGTGTATCCGTACGACTACACTTCACGTGTTTGTGCCTCAACGCGTCACTTCCGCCCATGTATTCCTATACAATAATTGTTTGTTTTAGTGAGCTCTACCACCCCTCAATGTTTGTCCCATGATTTTAGAATCAACCTGTATATATCGTGTCGATGAGTTATTAAGAACAGTAAGAAAGTGACTTCCGTCATCATCCGAACTGAAAGCCACAGTATCACGAATTAAAAAAAAAATTAACGATTTGATGAGGTGTAGCACGGTGTGGATGAGCACGAGAACATTCTCGGGACGCGGCAGTGTGGGGTCCTCGGGACGTGAGCACTTTCACTCGCAGCGACGACAGAGATGGACTTTCCCCGNTTGGCCCGTGCCATGCCATGCCTACATGACATTACCGACTCATGGCATCGGGGTCAGCATGCTTAACTTCCACCCTCTAGGCACCGAGTTTGGTTCCCGGCTCGTGTAAGGACGTTTACCCTGGTTTGCAGGCTTCAAGGGAAATGTTAGTACTTTACCCTACGACATTAAAGATAGCACATTCTTCCACATCGGCGCGACTGTTGTCGTATTCCACTATGAGTAATACTTGACCTGCAATAATGGGGTGCTCGAAATGACGTACTTCAGCCTGAATGCATGTCTGCAGTCGTCGTATTTTAGATTGTTGTATTCTTTAAAACAAAAACCAGGTGCTTGTCAAATAAGTTGTCAGCCTTTCTGGATAGGTAGGCGAAGTGTTTTGATGTTGAGAAATGGGGGGTTGCTTATAGAATTGTTTTCAAGTGANTGCCACCCTCTAGGCAACGAGTTTGGTTCCCGGCTCGTGTAAGGACATTTATCCTGGTTTGCAGGCTTCAAGGGAAATGTTAGTACTTTACCCTACGACATTAAATATAGCACATTCTTCCACATCGGCGCGACTGTTATCGTATTCCACTATGAGTAATACTTGACCTGCAATAATGGGGTGCTCAAAATGACGTACTTCAGCCTGAATGCATGTCTGCAGTCGTCATATTTTAAATTGTTGTATTCTTTAAAACAAAAAACAGGTGCTTGTCAAATAAGTTGACAGCCTTTCTGGATAGGTAGGCGAAGTGTTTTGATGTTGAGAAATGGGGGGTTGCTTATAGAATTGTTTTCAAGTGACCCCACAAATAAATATCTAACGGATTTAAGTCTGGAGAACGTGCACGTTAGCCAATAAGTACTGTACGATATACCCATCAGTTTGGAAATATTTAAGAAATTTCTTGTAATTCGGCTAAAATGCGGTGTTTCGCCATCATGCATAAACCACACGCGAAGTACAACATGAAGGGAAGCGTCTTACAAAAGTTCACGCAACTGGTTTGTGAAGAAATCTACTTAAAATTGATATGTTAATCTCTCAGCACGAAAAACATGACTAATTACAGTCGGTTCACGACTGGAGGAGACTTTCTTGAAGCCCTGCTAAAAATTTACTTTCAAGCCCATTTCGTATCCTTCCGCCAAAGGTAAACAAACATTGTCATGTGACTGCCATGTGGCAGTCACATGGCAATGTTTACATGCAATGTTTACATTCCACTGTGTGTGTGTGTACATGTGTTCGTACATGCACGTACCCATTATAAAAGTCATGTATATATTATTAATGGATATTCCACAAGCGTAAAGTTTTTATTCTTGAGAATTTCACACAAAAGAATATGCGATGCCAGCGAAAAACATTTCATTCTATAAACCCAAAATGTGAGTATTTNGTCTATTTACAATCGATTGTTAGTGACTTTCGATAAATTCCCGTACATCGAAGGCAAGATCATCAGTATTGATCGAAATTGCTACAGACGTTAAAATGACGTAGTGGTTGAGTAGGATGTTTCACGCAACTGTAAAACGTTATTTAAAAATGGTTGTGACTGTTTTCGACAGGATGGCAGAGTTTGCGAGTGAAGGATTCTACGTCTTCGATAATGTAGAAAAAATTCTTATGTGCAAATACTGCGACGTTAGAATAGAGTGGCAAAGGAAAGACACGTGCACGAAACACATCAGNAGCGAAAAACATTTCATTCTATAAACCCAAATGCGAGTATTTTGATGAATCGATAGTTGTTGTCTATTAACAATCGATTGTTAGTGACTTTCGATAAATTCCCGTACATCGAAGGCAAGATCATCAGTATTGATCGAAATTGCTACAGACGTTAAAATGACGTAGTGGTTGAGTAGGATGTTTCACGCAACTGTAAAACGTTATTTAAAAAAGGTTGTGACGGTTTTCGACAGGATGGCAGAGTTTGCGAGTGAAGGATTCTACGTCTTCGATAATGTGGAAAAAATTCTTATGTGCAAATACTGCGACGTTAGAATAGAGTGGCAAAGGAAAGACACGTGCACGAAACACATCAGTACAACGAGAAAGTGAGCACGAATTAAAATCATACGTTATTAAAAACCAAATAATTAAGAGCGGATATTCGTAAAACAAGACAAATTAATAAATTATAATAGGTTAAACGAGATAATCGCACAAATTCTCTGGCACGTGTGTCAACAACACATGGCACGAAGGTTAGTATACAAATGGCCGCGTTACTTTCACCTTGAGCGAGATCATGTGACTATGCAAGAAACGTTGAAATTTAAATACGTTAGCATCACGTCATTAATAATTGGCATAATAAGATAGAAGTCTTTTCGACACCCATTTGTAAGCGATAAATTAACAATTACGTTAAAACTTTGGAACTATTTNTTTCACGCAACTGTAAAACGTTATTTAAAAAAGGTTGTGACGGTTTTCGACAGGATGGCAGAGTTTGCGAGTGAAGGATTCTACGTCTTCGATAATGTGGAAAAAATTCTTATGTGCAAATACTGCGACGTTAGAATAGAGTGGCAAAGGAAAGACACGTGCACGAAACACATCAGTACAACGAGAAAGTGAGCACGAATTAAAATCATACGTTATTAAAAACCAAATAATAAAGAGCGGATATTGGTAAAACAAGACAAATTAATAAATTATTATAGGTTAAACGTGATAATCGCACAAATTCTCTGGCACGTGTGTCAACAACACAAGGACTACGAAGGTTAGTACACAAATGGCCGCGTTACTTTCACCTTGAGCGAGATCCTGTGGCTATGCAAGAAACGTTGAAATTTAAATACGTTCGCATCACGTCATTAATAATTGGCATAATAAGATACAATTCTTTTCGACACCCATTTGTAAGCGATAAATTAACAATTACGTTAAAACTTTGGAACTATTTCCTCTCTTTGTGCTGGCAACCTAACGGCATGAATGTATCCGCGCTCGCCGCTGTTTGTAATGTTATATGCATGTAGCTAACGGCTAGGGCATTTTTTCAAAAGGTTGATTTTCAAAAGTTTCTTCCAGTCGTGAACCGACTGTAGATTGTCGCCAAGTATTCCTGTCCGCACATTGACGCTGAATTGTTGTTGGCGTCGCGTCGTTCTGTGCTACTGTTATTCATCGGGCACTAGTGCCAGAATTTCTTTCAATGTGCTACAAAATCCACGCTTTGAGATTAACAGTTCGAACACTAACGAGCTTGTGTGCATTCATTTGCAAAAAAAAAAAAAAATCACCATGAACGANCTGTAATGTTATATGCATGTAGCTAACGGCTAGGGAATTTTTTCAAAAGGTTGATTTTCAAAAGTTTCTTCCAGTCGTGAACCGACTGTAGATTGTCGCCAAGTATTCCTGTCCGCACAATTGACGCTGAATTAGTGTTGGCGTCACGTCGCTCTGTGCTACTGTTATTCATCGGGTACTAGTGCCAATATTTCTTTCAATGTGCTGCAAAATCCACGCTTTGAGATTAACCGTTCGAACACTAACGAGCTTGTGTGCATTCATTTGCAAAAAAAAAAAATACCATGAACGAATTGCGCGAGTACAACGAAGGTTGCCATGCAATACCGTCATAACCCGACATGTTTCCCATTTGCGTTTGATGCGGTTTGCTTGCGCAGATGTGCCACTAGGGGGGCATAAATGTTACTCCATCATTCATTGTACCAAGGCACAGGTAGCGGTGTGAGCCACAGAGCCAAGTGAACATGCAGCGTTCCCCGACGGCGCATTCGACAAGCCTTTGCCCAGCTGGAAGAGTCTGATGGAGGCAGCATCGTCGACCTCCGAGAGGCAGGTTGGACGTTTCGGCGTACTGCTCGCCACTTGACTCGCTATGCCTGCATTGTGAGTCGGTGTTGGACGCAGAGGGAAGAGGAGCGTACACACGCCCGTCGAGAAGGCTCGGGTCGACCCCGGCGGACCGCCAGCAGGGAGGATAGTTTTATCGTGCGACAGGCTGTAAGCACTCCACAGATGCCGCTGCGCACCATCCAGGAACACGTTACAGTAGGGGGGGTACGCCTGTGTCCACCACGATCATGTCCAGGCCGCTAGCAGAGCGGGATCTGTCGTCATAGCGTCACAAATCTACTATTAAAACCTGGGCATCGCTGACAATGCGTGACCTTCTTTCTGCCGGTAATTGGCAACATGGCAGCTTGCAAATGTGCGACGAGTGGTGTTCAGCGACGAATCTGGATACAGACAATCGCTGGATTCGAGTCTGGAGACGTCCTGGCCAGCGCCATGACTATCGTTTCGTTGTAGTGCGGCACACCGCTCGAACGAGAGGTGTCATGGTGTGGGGTACCATTTCCTACGATTCTCGCACCCCACTGGTGGTAATTGAAGAAACCCTGACGGCACGGCAATTCGTCGAGGTAATTCTGCGATCATGAACACTCCCCTTCCTGGCGCAGCTTGACAACCCCATTTCCCATCAGGATAATGCCAGCCCTCACATAGCACAGGAATCTCTGGCCTTCCTTTGTGACTTCAACATGCTTCCTTGGCCAACAACATCCCCAGATCTCTTGCCCATCGAGAACGTTTAGGAACAGGTCGGACGGCAACTTCGGCCAGCGGCAACCACCGCGGATTTGGAAGCTCAGTTGCGCCAACTGTGGCAGGATCTTTCTCATAAGAGCATCCCAATATCTGTATGCCTCTATGCCTGACCGTATCGCCGCCTGTCTCCATGCTACGGGTGGTCCAACAAGTCCATCCTGCATGTGTTAGTCCACTGCAATAAATGCTTGGTGTGGTATAATATTTTGATATTTTCTGTATAACTACTACAATTTCCTGTGCCTTTAACCACTTACGTTTCTCTGCGATGGAACCTACAGGATAATCAATATATTTTTTTAATGAGTGTATAATAGGGAAACAATTGGCATATATACGTCTTACTTCTGTTGCATTATATTCTGCGAGCCCATACATCAAATGTATATCTGATCCATGGCCTACCTAGTAAACAGGTCGAACGATGTGGGGTTTCTAGTTCAACTAGGAAACAAGGTCAAATAGGCCACATGTTTACATGATTCTTTTCATCGTTTTAATGTCTCCTGTCCACTGATAGAGTGGATCCAACATGCTATAAAACCGCCTGTATTTCTACGTGTTTTTATTATGTTTATTGAGTCATGCATGGTTTATATGCATATGTATCTCCCATTAATATGTATACACCATGTTTATTTAGATATTTTACAAAGTTTTGAAGGCGATTCCTTAAAAAAAAATTAGGAAATTATAAACATTTTAATTAAAAATTATAGAAACCAGTAGGGATGTAATTACTGAAATAAGGTAAACAACATCTGAAACTGTACGTGCAAATATCATGCGGGGGCGGTTATCTCGGAAACGAAGGTGGCTAAAGTGTCATGACAAGAATTTTTGTTGTACGTTTGGGTATAGTTATTTATAATGTCTTGAGAATTCCCTTGTTTTAGGCATTTTCAGTTTCAGGAGTTGCTTATCTTGTTTCTGTGATGCACTACCCATGTTTTTTTTTATCCCTTGTACTTTCTGGCATTTTTAATTTAAAACTTTTTATTTTCCTATTTTAGGTTATAAATTGCACATATCTTTTCTACGTCTTTCTTGAGGAGTCCGCTCCCAAACGTTGTAAAATACTTTGTGCATGTCAATTTTGTTTTCTGTCACTTTGGTAAATTCCGGTATTACGATCCTCTGACAGCTCTAATGAAAAGTTTATCGTATTAATTTTTGACTAACTCGCAACCATTAAGACTCATTCACGTGGTTTCTAAATGACCATTTTACTGGTAAAGTCTGGTAGTCGAGATAGCTCAGCCTGCTGGCGAGATGCTGGCATTAAGGCAGCTAACAAACTGGAAAACTCTGGTAAGAAGGAAGAGATATTACCTTAAAATATTCCTTGTTAAGAATTTTTGAAGATAAAAATGATTTTATTGCAGCCACATTTTATTTTCAGAGAGTGGAGATACTGAGACATCAAGGAAATAATATATCCGATAGATGTAGCTAATGAGGTGAGCGAATCTTCTCTTTACGAATGAAGTACGCGTAAAATACGATCCAAAGTTTTCTAAAACTATAAGTTGCTTATAAAATGGCCAGAGATGTAATAGCTAAATCTAAATTACGATCAATAGGAATGGATGCATACGTATTTTTCCAGTTGAATGGCTGTCAATTTTAAGCTTTTTTTAATTAAGAAAATTTACCTATGTGATCTTACCTTCTAGTGTGTCTGTGTGGTCAGATGTGTGTACAGTTACGTAGATATTTGCGTGCTTGAAACTTTTGAATGCTTTCATTCAATTCTTTCAAACTCGGTACATTTCTGCTGCTTAGTAAGTATACCCGGCTTACAGAGTTTTCAAACATACAAAATACGCAATTAGTAGGGCCACCTGGTTTTCGCGAAAAGATTTATGCGGAGGCTAGACTTCAATATCCTATGTGCACCCTTGCGGTCTTCATTTGACTATTAGCCGCTTGTATTTGTGTGAAGACAGTCTGTTACACGAGTGAGCCAATCAGAATTAAGTTTCTCTGATTACTGACCGTCCGCTATTCGCGGGTAGACAGATAGGACGCGTAACAATTCAAATGATCCAATCACGAAAGTGGTTCTGAACTAAACTGCGTTGGAACACAACTTCTCTTGAAATATTTTCGCGATAAATCACGTGTCCCTAGTAATTAGATACTGGCGTACTTAAAACATTTTTTGGGTGATACGTCATATCTCAATATCTCTAAAACTGATTTCAGAAAACTTGGTACCCTGGAAAAACGTGAAGATAGCATAAATTTACTCTTTTATACACTACTAGCTGACCCGGCAAACGTTTTTTTGCCATAAAAAGTATTTCCAGTGATTATAGTATTAGAAAAAAATAACTATAACTTATTGTAAGTGTGTGAGGATGTGGTATATAAGTGGAAGAGGCACGGAGCTCTGTGGACGATGACGGAATATAAAATTAGATAATTTAATAAATATTAATAAAACTGAAATACGAACAATTGCAGCTTTGCGATCAATAATAAAGTTAATTAAGAAGTACACTTAATTATTGAAAATATAATTGTAAACACGTCACTACTACGATCTGAGCACAAATGAATAAGAGAAAGGTTATTGTGTGAGAGAAAGTGGAGACCGGCTACTCCGTGCTGTGTCACTGGGAGACACCTGGTGGGAATAAATTGTAACCTAGATCGATAAATGATCGATGATAATTGATCAGTTATCGACCTAGGGTAAAATTTATTAAATTACTAATATCGCTATAAAAAAATAAGGGTTGGTGGTAGAAGGGTGAAAATTTAGGAGGGTATGTATTTTTTGATGCCACATCATAAAAAAATAAAAAATAAAAATTTTGTTCAAACAATAAAAAAAAATTGTTTGGGGGTGGCCACCCTTATTACTTAGGGGTGTAAAAAATAGATATAAATCTATTCTCAGACCTACCGAGTATACATAAAAAATTTCATAAAAATCGGTCCAGCCGTTTCGGAGGAGTTCAGTGACTAACACTGTGACGGGAGAATTTTATATATATTGAAAATATACGCTTGTCGGGACCTTCTCCGAAAAAATTAGCGAAGAATACGTCTTGTTTGAAACGCCTATATTTAAAATTAACTCACTGGGGCGAAATTACCTTCACATAGGATTTCCTGTTTAAATATCGCAGCTGCCAGCTCGTAGTCAGTGTCCTTAGGGGCCACCCAAATATCTCCACTCCACCATTTATCAACGCCACCACGTGATCGACATTCATATTAAATTTAACTAAAGTGAATTCAAGCTAATTACAATTTTAAAGACTCGCTAAACAACTACTTATTTAGAATTATAACCCAGAACATAATGGCTTGGAGGGNGCTAATTACAATTTTAAAGACTCGCTAAACAACTACTTATTTAGAATTATAACCCAGAACATAATGGCTTGGAGGCCGTTAATGATGGTTACCTATGTTTTATTTTTAAATATTTCACCAATATGTGTAGAAAGATGAGGTGAATTGTGTCTGTGTGTATGCATTACTCTAGTTTTGCTGCAGCATTATTTGTTAGAACAATACCCATGGGCAGAACTTCTGAATGAATTTAGCCGAAAACAGTGTATCTTATGTGCGTAAGTAGCACATTAATTGTTGTTTATCTGCTGTCCTAACCGACTAGCCTCATTCATTATGCATCGGCAATAAAGCCTTATTTTTCTTTTTCGACATCTAAAACCCTAACAGTATATCTCTAAATAGTATACAACAAAGTCGCTTATCCGCGTCTGTCTGTGTATTCGCTTAGTACTTCTAAACTACTTGATGGATTTTGATGCGGTTTTCAACATCATTTAGAGGATTTCTTGAGAAAGGTTTTGGTGCATAATTCATTTATATTTAATGTAAGGAGAGTAGAGATATTTTGAACTGTTTGTAATCAAGTCATAAAAACCCACTTNATAATTCATTTATATTTAATGTAAGGAGAGTAGAGATATTTTGAACTGTTTGTAATCAAGTCATAAAAACCCACTTTTAGGGCGCTTACATGACTTGCGTTGACTAAACCATAAGAGATACACCAAACTAATGTACTACAGAATTGTAGCTATCAAAAAGGTATACTGAAAAGTCTGCGATATCATATGTTTATCTTTTAAGGATGACCCACAGTAAACCTTTTTGTCTTTCATTTCAAAGTATCGCTGTAAAAACTAAATTGTTACCGGGCGAAGCCGGGCCGGTTCTCTAGTTTGGTTATAATAAAAGACACGAAAGAAAAAAATAACCTACGCCCGCAAACAGGAGATAGCAGCCAAAAGTAACACGTACAGTGCCAGTTTGAAGGATGCGGCACTCGGACGAAATACTGAGAAGGGAGAAGAAAATGAGAACCTTTTGAGAAAATCGTTTCCTTCCTTAGGCGACCTTCATGACTGGTGTTCCGGGTTCGGATCTCGGAGAATCCCTGAATGTATTTGTGTTTTTCAGATGTAAGTTCATGTTAATTTAGAAAGTTATCCCTATTAAGTCTTTCGACATAAAGCAAAACAATCATAACAACTAGAAATTATCACTCCTCCCCTTTTCGAAAATTGCCAATGAGTTACGCGTCCGGGGATTATACATTTAATACCGACCTCCCGTGGCGCAGTCGGTTGATGCGCCGCCGGTCTGCGGTGCGAGAGGTTCTGGGTTCGAATCCCAGGCAATACATGTATGCTAGTTTAAGTTACGTCATAAGTTAGTTTGTAAGCCATTCCCTTATAAGCCTTCAGGCACAACACCGGGAGACGTTAATAAACCCAATACAATTAAACATCTAATGGAAAATGATTCGGCAAATTACTGACATGAAGGTCCTCCTGTAGACTACATTTCTTTGCCAGGCATACGTGTATGTACACTATAAAANCAAAATTAAAAATGTAATATACTAGCTTATTTAAAAAAAACCTGTTTGCTTACTTGCGTACCCTGTTTCTTTCTGTTGATATATATTTATTTTACTTCACTTTCTGCCTGTCTCCCAACCTTTACTACTTATTATGCAGCGGGGACAATTCGGACAGTAGTCCAACAGGTGAGGGCTGGGAAGATACATATAGAAAAAGTGTACAAGCATTCGCCCGGCATGGGGGTTGCAAAACCATTTAGGAAAAACCACTACCAATTCAGCCAGCCGGAATCGAACCGAAGGACTACCGAATGGGAGACACGCGTATTAGCACGTGACCGTCACTTCTTTATTTACGTATAAAATTGCTGCCGTTGGTGGTAAACAGTACTTAAAACATTGATACTTGAAACAGCTTGTAGTTTATTCCGCTGATTCTAAGGCCTGCAGTAGAGAAGAAGGGCTACTACTAGATCACGCTATATGAACCTAGACACTAACTAATACTTTGTCAAAGTGCAGGAGTACAGTTTGTTTTTCTGTACACATTATTACCAAGTAGTTCTTTGCAGTCCGTAAGAAGGAAGCACGAGGGTTTCGTGAATTTGAATTACTACAGAAATTGGGTTTTGTTTTCTCCAAAACTTGGATTACGAGAGTTGAAATCATTTTACTTCCCCATAAATAAGTATACCGAAAAAAAAAAAAAAAAGTACAAATTTGTCATGGAATTTTGTGCTGCAAACTGGAATCGTATATCACCACAAAATAATCTACGATGGTTGGCTGGAAGGCCGACTTTTGGGACAAGAGGCTCTCGGTTCGAGCTCCTGGTAAGGCGCAGATGGGGTTGTCATTGTTTGATGTAATTAAAAGTTATTTAAACATGGAAAATTGTGCGAGTATAACCCTTTGGGAAATAAACAGAAATGCCTATAACCCCAGTAAAATTTAATATATAAAATATAAGTAAAAACGGCTATATAATGTTTGCGTTTCGGCTATAGCTTAAGTGGACACATGCCATTAAATGTAACCGTTAAAAAATGACTTAGGCAGTCTGAGGCAGGGAATTTTTTTTTTTAGGGATCCATTTCAGAAGTGGCTAATCACAAGCCAGTTATATTTTCGTAGCGTGCAGGAAGAACACGTCTACGAGCGCGAGCTGGCTGGTAGCGAATGCTTCACATCCCAATTCAAGACTCTACAAATATGCTGGAAACTACTTTTATAAGAGTCTTTTGAGGGACTTGTTTCACAGCGCACGCTTTGTGAACATTTGCTTGCATCGCAAACCGACGAAGACATTTTCATTAAAGTTGGTACCACGTAGTTACTCACGTTATCAGGCGTTTTTACCAAAATAAACTATACGAAATTTCAATTCCCACAACGTTATGAAAATTTCTCTTGCGAGATATCGCTTGTAAACTTCGTCATACTAATACGCAGTTTCAGATGCCGTGATAAAACAGACCTGAAACTTACGACGAAATACTGGATTCGGAGATTAATATTAATTTCCTTCTGGTGGTTATTTGCAGAACGATGGCCAAAGCACGATTACGGAATAAAAATCCCAAAACATGACTTGTTTAATACTAGTGTCAACAAACGGTTACCGTAAAGTGGGAGGGTGACTTCGTGGCAGGTTGGGATGTCTTTGGTAAACGTTTTTTTTTAGATAGTATCTAAATTGTACTCGATTTCAGTGAGATGGTCCAAAAATCCAGTGGTACCAATTTAACCACGTTTAAGAACCTGTAAAATCTGTTTCACAGTCACCCACCCTGTCACAGTGAACCCCGCTTACCATTAACTTGTTTTAAAAAAAATTGAAGCGACACCTTCTGTTGGTAGGTATTTTCGCAGTATTGGTTGGCAATGACGTTAGAAGAGTAGCGAGAGGTAATGGAGCAGTTACTCACCGTCGCCTTGGTAGCCATGTGCGGTCGGTTGCGCGACAGCCACCTACCCTCAGCTCGTGTGACCTCGCTGCAGAGTGGCGTGCCGCGGACTGCCAGGGTGGAGCAGGCGGGCCAGCCCGCTCTCCAGCCAACCCCTCCCCCTGTGACGCTCCCCTACCACTCCCACCCACAGCCTCGGCACCCGTTAACCCACACTTTTACCCGGCCACGGACTTCTTTCTCGGGCCGTTAGCCTCGCGCTGTGCGCTGCGCTTAGGGTCGCGGCCTTGCACGAAGCTCCGCGCCGCCGCTCACGCTTGTTTACAAATCTCCCCGCGCATGCGCACGCCGCGTCTCGCTCCGCGACTTCCAAACACGAGGAGTCACGGGGCTCACACATGAGGTAGACCGATTATATTCGTCTTCTGCGCATGCACCCAACATTGCTTGGGTCCAAGGCGCTAATAACTCGATAGTGATAATTTCCCCGTACGTGGAATGGCAAAGAAGATACAATGGTCAACTTCGTTGATTTCAATGGTATGATAATTTTTATTAACACCCCTCGATAGTGCGTATGAAGATGTAATAAATACGATGACACTTGCCGGTCATTCAATATCGCTTTAAACAAACGCCAGCCTCAGACTACGCTTCCTTTGTTATTGTGGTATACCAGGTGTTGCAATTGGTGACATTGTGCATTGATACATACTGTAAAGCGGTTCTCAGTTGACAATACCGCACGTCGAATTTCATTTGGACTTACCGCAGAACAAGCTCTTGTTATACGGCCTTTCATGTCTTCGGGAGTCGTCGGTGGGTCTTTGTAGATCTGTTGCTTTAATGTTCCCCACAGATAAATGTTCATAGGCGTTAAGTCTGGGGAACATGCAGGCCGTTTCGTGATTCCAGACCGACCGATCCAACGACCACGGAAAGTTCTGTAAGAGTGGGACATCAGTCGTGTTGGTACCGCATGGATTGCCTTATGTCCAGGGGGATGTCTTCCAATACTTGCGGTAGCACTTCTGTTAGGAACTGTAAATACTTGATGCTATTTAGTGTCCCATTGATAAAATAGGGAATAATTAGGTGATTATGTACAACATCGCACCACACATTTACAGACCATGGTCTCCGTTTATCCACTTCTCTCAGCCAGTGTGGGTTGTCAGGTGACCATGTTGCTAAGGTAAATCTGCCCATTGTTTGTAAATAACGCTTCATCGGTAAACAAAATCTTGGACAGGAACGTGTCATCGGTTTGTAGTATTCGTAGACAGCATTCGGAGAACTGTACCCGATGTCGAACGTAATTTCCATACAGCTGTTGATGAAGTGAAATATGGAAAGGATGAATTTTGTTGCTATGTGATATTCGCAGAATACTCCGTTGACTGATCCCACTCTCGTGTTCAAGCTACCTCGTGCTGACATGCGAATCGTGTGCTACCGCCAGTTAAGATGTTAATTGTATTTCCCCCTCGTCAGTTGCTGTTTTTCGTCGTTGGCGTCTTTTCTTTTCCATGCTTCCAGTTTCTTGAAATGTTTTTATTATGGTCGCAAAGGCAGATCGTGCCGGTGTGGCACGATCAGGATATCACTCAGTATACAATCGCACTGCTGCTCTAATGCTGCGGTGACATTTGTCATAAATGAAAACCATATTAACCCTTTCGGCTGTCGTATGCATTGTGCCAGTTTGAATAACGTCGCGGAGAAGTAGTCTGATCGCTACGCCACAGCACAGACTAATGGCCCATTGTTCCGTGCGGCGGCGCAGTTTGCTTCGTCATTGACCTTCAGCGATCTTGCATGACCGGCAAATGTCATCGTATTTATTACATCTTCGTACGCACTGTCGAGGGGCGTTAATAAAAAATATAATGCCATTGAAATTAACGAAGTTGACCATTGCATCTACTTTACCATTCCACGTACGGGGAAATTATCATTATCAAGTTATTAGCGCCTTGGACCAAATCAACTTTTGTCTGAAACATTTACTTCTAACACTGTAATTGGCAGTCTTATTTTGGTGGCCTGCCTTAGGTGCCTCATCCTGTATTTGAAACAGCTGACGGCATATATGTTTCGGAGGCATCCACTACTTACCCCTTTGGTCCAAATACATTAATTCCTCCCTTAACTGTAGAAGCCTCAGTACACCTCTCAACGTAGACTTACAATATTTTTATGCCCACCTTACTTGTAAATACAATCAAGGGCACTGTGACATCTTAGCTGGGAGAGAACGATTGCAAATTTCTACAGTTACGAAAAAAATTATACATTTCAGTTTGTCAGAGATTAATATTTATCCGTCAAAGTTTACATGTCATATCAGCAGATAAGAGAAAAAATAAATGTCTAAACATAAATATATGTGTAGACTCAACATTGTGAATTTAAAGCTGGACAAAAGATCATAGAGAAACTAACAATAGGCTACACGGTTTCCAGAAAATCTAGGGCACAGCTGCCATTCATTAATACTTAGTATGCAATATTCTCTTCTGCTGACCACCCTCAATCCCTTTGACATTGAATGCACAAAAGACTTTGTTATTCCATTCTGAATATTCCGCTATCCTTGCAAAAGTACCTCTTTCAGTCTAGCCTTGCTGGTTATTCCATATTATCTTCTTCTCTTTTTCAAATTCACGCCCCAAGATGCTCTATTAGATTAAAGTTGAAGGACTGTAGTGGAGTGTGTGTGTGTGTGGGAGGGGGGGGGCATATAGTAACCAAAGCCGAGCCAGCATCTGCTGTGTGATTAGTGTCGTTGTCCTTCTGAAAGTAATAATAATTTCCAAGCCGCAACTTATCAACACTCTTTTGCTAATGTCTCTTCGATATGTCCAACCACACAAATATGTCCATGGTTCACTCAATAAATTCTGCTTCCCCATTCCTGAGTCTAACATTCACCCCCACACCATAACTCCAACACCACCATGTATCACAGTCGCTAAATTGTTCTGAGGCCCTAACTCAGTTTTGAGCCTTCTTCACACCAACAGTCTACAAACATTTGTGATATGTTGAGCTTGCTCATATCTGTGAAAAGCACTTTGTCTCAGGATTCGATATCTTGATTTATATAATTCTGAGCTAATGTTAATATTTTCTTTTGGTTCGCTTTTCCGATATAATATGGTTTATTTTTGGGTATCCTGACTCTATATCCTGCTCTGTTAAAAAGCCTATAGATAGTTCTTGAGGAAACCTGTTTCCAGACGCGTATCTGTAGGTGCGCCGATATATCTGAGAAGTTTGCGTTATTTCGTCATGAGTCTAAATAGTATCCTCGTCTCTTTTGTAGTAAGTTTATAAGGACGAACAGGTCTTCCCATGTTTATGAAGTTCTTGTTTTCTGTATGTCGCTTGATAATACTCTTTACAGTCGGTTAGCTTCCAGTAAACTTATGTCTGCGGTTTGGGAATATGATTTTTTCTTTTGGCCTCTTCTGCTGTTGTATAAGAATGTTTGTGCTTATTTTGGCTGTCTGCAGTGCAGGAACAACACACCAGATTCTTTGTCCACGCCACAGCATGCGTAGTAAGCAATCACTAGGTGATGCCTACTGTGCAAGGTCATTTCATGTTCTATTTAGTTGTTATTTCACTGGCGTATGAATATTATAACCAGCCATAAACCAAGTTGATTCATTTTATACATAATTGTGCATATATAAATATGGGAATATACAATTATTTTTAATTTCTATATTTATATATACATATGCCAACAAGCATATTCAAATAACATGTTGTTATTTAAGAACCTGCGTGTTTTCTTCTGGGGTGAACAAGTTTGTGGGTTTTCTCTGAGTGCTCCCATATTTTTTTTACATATAGATTTTATGGTGGACGGCGTTTTGTGGACACAAGCTAGGCTCTTTGCTGCAAAAAGAACCGCATTTATATAGAAAAAATTTACAGTAGACGTTCTGACATCGTAAGGTGAACTTCAATTTGGAAGCGCTCCCTCGTCATACCACGAAGATTAATTGCGAATACGAAGGCTTGCCTTTGACCTCAACGATCATGAAGCCGTGGCCTGCATCATCGCTAACTGGTTGTCGCCAGTGCCGATTCTGCGATCGAGTTTTCACCTATGGTCAAAATGCTCGTCGACATGAGAGAATGGCCTGTACGATGAGTCCTTTTCGTACGATGAAGCTTTGGACATTGGTCCCATGCAGATTGTGCAAGGCGATCCATTGAAAGAACATACCGATATCTGCAGGGATTCGCCTACTGGGAGTCAGCAAGTGTTGTCGGCTATATCCCTTGCTACATCTATTGGTACCGATTCGACAGGCGATTATGATGAGACAGTTTATGCTAAAGACGGAATGAGGGCATTTGAGTCGGTTTGTGTGGAATGTACACTTGCAAGACTTTCGCGTGAAGTTGACGAACTTTATAATAAACGGTCGTCGGCTTTAAATACTGGTGAGCATACAAATCCTGCTACAAAGAAAAGCAAATTTAATATAGAATACAAAACAGAAGGTGAAGATGAACATGAACATGAAGAGAGCATTGATGAAAATTAACAGGAAGACAGTGATAGTGCTGAAGAAGATGATTGCAATTTTCTCGATGCACTGACACACCCCTCCAACACATTTGCTGCAACAAGCGACATGAAGAAGGCAGAAGACGCCGAGAATACTGGCTACCTATTTCCCGAAGACCTGAAAAAAACTTGTTCATAGATGCAGATATTTGATTGACCTTTAAAAACGCGGGTGTCTCACACACATTAACGAGATATCTTCAATAATTAATAAACTGAAGGATCGGTGATATATTGCATGATGTGATGAACTGCTTTCTTCTGAAATTGTAATTACGAAATAATAGTAAATTATTATTGTAAAATATAAAATAATTGGTGTTTATTTACTTTTGTGTGTTGCATCCTTTTTCCCCCTCGCAACTTTAAAGTGGTGTTATGCGCCCTCAACTATTAATGGAAGGTTCTGCATATAGACTTATAATAAAGACTTTAGTATAAAACTGCATGCATAGTTGACTGCATACAAATAATTAATACTGTCGACATGTACTTATTTGGAAAAAGGTTGGCGAACGAATGTAATTTCTATACATAAGGGTGAGGGCCAAACCGAAGGATTGACCGAAGGATTGATCGAAGGATTGATAGAATAATTGAGCTTGATCTAAGGATTGGGATTGATTGAAGCATTGGGATTTATCGAAGGATTGGTATTGATTGAAGGATTGGCATGCATTGCTGTGGATTGCAGAGGAGGATTGCTAATGATTGGGATTGGTAGAAGTATTGGAATTTATCTAAGGATTGGGATTTATCCAAGTATGGGCATGGGTTGCTGTTGATTGCGAAGGAATATTGCGAAGGATTGGATTTGTTCTAAGGATTGGAATTGATCCAAGAATTTGGATTGATCGAAGGAATGTCATGAGTTGCTGTGAATTGTGGAGGGGGATTGCGAAGGATTGTTGTAGATTGCTGTGAATTACGAACGATTATCTAGATTGCTGTGGATTACAGAGGAGGATTGCGAAGGATTGTCATGGATTGGTATAGATTGGTGTGGATTGGCATATGGATTGGTGTGGATTGGCATAAGGATTGTTGTGTGAATTTGAATGGATTGTTGTGGATTGGCATGTGGATTGTGTGTATTGGAGTGGATTGTTGTGGACTGGTGTGTGGATTGGTTCGTATATTGGTGTGGATTGGTTTGTATATTGGTGTGTGGATTGGTGTTTATTTTCATGTGTGGATTGATATGGATTGGTGTGTGGATTTGTGTGGATTGGTGTGGATTGTTGATTGTGTTGCTGATTGTGGTGCTTACTGCGGTGCTGATTGATGAAAAGTTTGCGATATTGCTCGAAACATTGATTTAAAAACAAGCCTTTCATTATTTTTTTATTTCTTTGCATATTTTTTTGGAAATTTATGGATTAAAAAAAAATATAATGTATTTTTGTGTTCAAGGTTCCAAGGTCATAGGCATGAGGTCAAGGTCACAGATGTAAGGTCAAGGTGAAGGTCACCCAGATCTTACATGTTAATCGGAGTCATCAGTACCACCTATGTGTTTAAAATGTAAACGATTGAAAACTAAAAAAACAAGATGGCTGCATACGACTGAATGAGTATGGGTGAGTGAGGGTGGAGACCCCTCGACTAATTAACCAATGAGAAACATTGGTGATTGGTCAGTCGTCTTCTGGATATGGTGCTGCAGAGACATCCAGAAATGTAAGTTTTTAAATAAACTTTTATAGCAATTTTTAAAATAATTTTATATATATTTTTTAAATTTCTTTTTAGGTTTATACGAATTTTGGGATTCTTTTTAGAATTGTTGGGGTTCATGGTCATCCAGGGTTATGGGCACATGGTTAAGGTCAAGGTCACCATCATCCAAAATGGCTGACGAGATAGACACTGGCCGACCTGGCGAGGGTCGGTCATGTCGAGAGCTTAGTCGATCCACCTGTCACCGAATCCCGGACCTCCTACGTGTACATCTTTAAATAATTTTTTTAAAAAATCAATTTTTTTTGTATTTTATCATTATTCTGCAATTTTTGGGTTCAAGGTCATCCAAGGTCACTTGTACAGGGTCATGGTCCCAGGTCAAGGTCATAAGGTCACCTAGATCCAATATGGTGGTCGGATTTTGTCACAACATGTCGGCTGGCCGTCGCCTGGCTCCTATCCCAGATCCCGTTGCGCCCTACTCCCCATAATTATTCTACTCTTACAAGCTTCAAAAAGTTATTTTAACACTGTTTGATTTCAGATGAAGTTTTCATTAGCAATTTCTTTGAAAACTGACACTTGATTCACCTGAGGTAAGGATTTAACATTTGGCTATTTTCACTTTAAATGTTATTTAAAAAGTTAAAATTGAAATGCCGGCGAACCTCACAATAAATTTCCAAGAAATATTCTTCATTCTATTATAATAACACGAAAATTATTTCGGGCTGTAAACTAACGAGCGGTAGTCAGACCTCTCGCCTCCCACCTCGGCGAAACGAACTCTATTCCCGGCGAGGGACCAGCCCGGAGTTTCAGGTTTGGGAAACGTGACGAACTTTGCCTTTGACCGGTGCGTTTTCTCGTGGTACTCCCGCACAGCTCCCTTCCCTCTCAACAAAACAATTGCATTCTATCATCGTTCTATTTTTACCTCGCTTAAGGGAGAACACTCCCCGCCATCTTGGATTTTTTTTAGTGGAGTGGAATAGAGAGATTTGGGTGGCTCTTAACATCGAGGTCTTGAGAACCGATGAGGGTGAAGCGAGGTGAGTATGAGCAGCGCCGGATTGGAATGGTGGGGGAGACGGGAGATCCCCGAGAAATCACGCCGACCAGTAGCATCGTCCGGCACGACTCCCACGTGCGAAAATCCGGGAGCGACCCCGCTGGGAATCGAGCCCGGTTCACCAAGGTGGGAGGCGAGTATTCTAACCACTACACCACCGCGGCTCCAGCAGTTAAGGAGAACTTCCCCCGCCATATTGGATTCTAGGTTTTCTGGCTGGTTTTTCACTTTCTGGAAGAAAGAAAAGAATAAATCACCCTCTCTCGCTCAACTAAGGCACAGTGTTTGTGGGGTTGGTAGGCGTGGTTACAACACGAAGACGTGATGCTTGGTACCGGGAGAGAGAGGCAGGCAGAGGGGCAGAAAGTCGGTTGAGGCTGCAACCGCAGTCGGAATACACAAGCAAGCGAGAAGCCAGGTAGACCGCGCCGAAGCAGCTCCGCTATCATTCTTGCCGCGCCGGGCCGGGGGTCATCACGCGTCAGGGCTGTCCAACGCAACGTTCCAGCACGCCGCACGTAGCGACCCGCTCCTCAACGTCGGCCGAGTACTTTTGAAAGCCCTGCTTAAGGCTCCTATGCACCTGAAGCTATTTAAGTACCAGAAGCGACGGAGCAATACGGGCGACAATAACAGGCGCGCCTAGCGCCCTATCGCTCCTACGCAAAATACGATTAGCAGACTTGCAGCGATTTCGTTGTGACATTGAACTGTGCAAATTATATCTGTAACAATAGAATTTCATTACATGCGATAAAATCCTACATATATAACTACAGACTTATGTAGGAAACTGCGCAGGCAAGTTATAAAAATGATTTTTTTTTAAGCATTTCACTACTGTATATATTTTTCACTACATTTGACATGATTAAAACAAAATATACGGCATCAGGTTATTGGCTTCTACCAATCAGAGTAATGCGATGCGGTCGGCAGCGCCTATATAAGACAACAAGCGTCTGGCAAAGTTGCTAGATCGGTTACTGCTTCTACAATGGCAGGTTATCAAGATTTAAGAGAGTTTGAACGCGGTGTTATAGTCGGCGCACAAGATATGGGACATAGCATCTCCGAGGTAGCGATAAAATTAGGATTTTCGCGTACTACCATTTCACGAGTGTACTGTGAATATCAGGAATCCGGTAAAACATCAAATATTCGACATCGCTGCGGCCGGAAAAAGATCGTGAGCGAACGGGACAAACGACGACTGACGCGAATCATTAAACGTGACAGACGTGCAACCCATTCTCCAATTGGCGCAGATTTCAATGCTGGGGTGTCAACAAGTGCCAGCGTGCGAACTATTCAACGGACCATCATTGATATGGGCTTTCGGAGCCGAAAGCCCACTCGTGTATCGTTGTTGACTGCACGACACAAAACTTTACGCCTTGCCTGGGCCCGCCAACACCGCCATTGGACTGTCGATGACTGGAAACACGTTGCATGGTCTGACGAGTCTCGTTTCCAATTGTATCAGGCGGATGGATGTGTACGGGTATGGAGACATCCTCATGAATCCATGGACCCTACATGTCAAGAGTAGACTGTTCAAGCTTGTGGAGGGAGGCTCTGTCATGGTATGGGGCGTGTGCAGTTGGCGTGAAATGGGACCTCTGATACGTCTAGATACGACCCTGACAGGTAACAGATACGCAAGCATCCTGTCCGATCACCTGCACCCATTCATGTCCATTGTGCATTCCGATGGACGTGGACAATTCACGCAGGACAATGCAACACCCCACATGTCGAGAGTTGCTACCGAGTAGCTCCAGGAACACTCTTCTGACTTTAGATACTTCCATTGGCCACCTAAATCACCAGACATGAACATTATTGAGCATATCTGGGATGCCTTGCAACGTGCTGTTCAGAAGAGATCTCCACCGCCTCGCACTCCTATGGATTTGTGGACGGCCCTGCAGGATTCATGGTGTGAATTGCCTCCTGCATACCTTCAAACATTATTCGAGTCCATGCCATCTCATCTTGCGGCACTTCTGCGTGCTCGTGGGTGCCCTACACGATATTAGGCAGGTGTACCAGTTTTTTTAGCTCTTCAGTGTACGTTTGCTTTTTCGAAATCCTGGTTTTTGTTACGCGTCAGCATTAGTGATAGAAGCTTTCCGTACTGCTTCAGCAGTTTGTGTTCTAGAAGGTTTGCATTATCTTTTACGTGCGATGCAGTTTGGATGGCTACGCAGAAGCTCTTTGAACTGCAGGGTGACTTTTTTTATTCTAGAAGGTTTGATTATTTTTTACCGATGATGCAGTTCGGATAGGCCGGCAGCCACGCCCTTATCTAAGGAGAAAGAAGGGGGCGGGGGATAGGCCCGCATCATAAATACTCTGTGTGTCTGTGGCCTGGGAGAAATGCAACAACAAGCAGCCAAGGAAGACACATCGTGCGTGACGAATATCGCCCACACCGGCATGCACCGCGACGGCTAAATATTTCAACGTTCGGCATATACTTAATTCTAATAATCTAATAAATTCTTTCTGCCCATGTGGGAGGTCGATAGGGTGCCAGGAGGGAACGGACGTCCCTCCTGCCTTAGTTTTTCTTCTTGCGAGGTAAGTTTTCGAGACGTAAGTGAATAGTTAAACGACTGTGGCGCTGCTCTCTGTTGGCTTGCCTGTAAACCGGTTCGTGTTCTGCATACCTGACGATTGTATGTGAACTATTTCATTGGATTGTTAAATAAAAGTACAGAGTAATAAACAAACATTCGACTTTATGTATATTTATTGGCGCCTTTAAAGTTTTATGTTACTACAAACTGAGCTAACCGAGTGGTCATTTCCATTCGTCATACCAGACGAGGAATATTACAAAATATGGCGGCCTTAACGCGCCGCTGGCGACATTACAAGGTGTTTGGTGGAGGGAATAGAATCCTTGAGCCGCTTCTGCTTTTGAATGTCTGATGTATTGCAAGAGATTTAAAACCTCGGTCCGAAACTCAGGTTTTTGGTCGTTGTCAAAGGTTCGTAAAGTAGGCAGTAAAGATTCCAGAAAAGATTTTTCCTCGTATTCAACAACAGGAATAGGTATGGCTGGGCAATCCAAAAACTGCAACATTTTTGTTTTTAGTTCATTATGCTTTTATTTTGTTTTCGACTTTTCCATTTTTTTGCTCGAACTTGCTGAAGTTTTACCATGTGATATCCCATATCCTGGTGTAACTGGATCATCTGCACTGTCTTCTGTGATGGATACTTGAGTTTCTTCCCCATCTTCCTGTAAACTCGATACTGAAACTACCCTAATTTCCAGAACAGACGAAAAGAAGTTCAACTGGTCAGCATAAATGTATTTAAATTTCTTGACAGCTGCTAAACCAGATTTCTGCGCTTTCTTATTGTATTTTCCATAGTAATCACATATGTTAAGCCATTTCTGTTGAAGTTTTTAACCTAAAACAAAGACAAATAAGTGAATACTTATTTTTAAATTGGAACATTCAACATAGCAACAAAACAGTGGTTGCAGATTATGAAACATATTTTGCTTTCAGGTACTTGGCCGCTGGTTGCTACTTAGTTGATCTGCATTACACATACAGAATTGGCACAACTACAGCCAGTGAAATCACCAGAAGTGTATGTTGTGCTATATGGACCACCCTGAGGGGTCATTGTATACCAACAGAAGAAACCTGGAAAGTAATTGCAAGTGGGTTTCAGAATAATGTAAATTTCCCGAATTGCTTAGGGGCCATCGAAGGCAAACATGTGCGAGTAGTGAAGTCAAAAATGAGCGGCGCTTTGTATTATAACTACAAAGACTTCTTTTCAATTGTTATTCTTGCCATTACTGAATCCAATTACAAGTTCGTATTGGTTGATATTGGGTATTTTGGTAAATATTCGGACAGTACGATTTTTAAGAATTCTGCTTTGTGGACACGCCTGACAGAAAATAAACTAAATGTACCTAGTCCTGCCCCTTTGCCAAACACAAATTGAATCACTACTCCCTACATTTTTATAGGTGACGAGGCCCTTGGGCTGTCAGAATATGCACAACGTCCTTATGTCCTTATGTTATGTCACAAGATAAAGATTTTCAACTACCATTTCTCGTGGACTCATAGGTATGTTGAATGTACATTTGGAAGGAATAATGTCAACAAATGGCGAGTGTTCCATCGAGCGATGAATGTGAATGTGGATTTTGCTGTTGGCATCACAAAGGCATGTTGTGTTCGACACAATTTTGTACGTGTAAGATATGGCCATCGAATCGAAGACACTCTCAATGTGACTGGTTTTACATCTTTAACGAGTTTGGATGAAAGGATTAGAAGTGTGTCGGCAGTGCAAAACAGAGATAAACTTGCTAATTATTTCTTAAGAGATGCTGGTAAAAGTACAGTGGCAAGACAGCAAAATTTAACTTCTGGTCAGTGCAGTGTTTCGACATTAATGTCATTATGTTGGTTTCAACTATGTACTGGTATTGTTGCTGTTTGTGAGGCAGACATTTAATGAAAACATGAAAAAATTGGGACTGTGGTCTGTACTATCTTGTAAATTAACTGAAGCGTCCTGCATTATTTTGAAGAAAAAAAATCACGATTGTTGTCTACAATATGTTGTAAATTAATTGGAGTGTGAAATATTATTTCATAACATGTAAAACATGTAATTAAGATTTTTATTATGCATTGGCATTGTTGCTGTACGTGTGGCACACATTTAACAGGGAACAAATTGGGACTGTTGTTTACAATAACTTGTAAATTAACTGGAGTGTGGTGCATTATTTTGAAACAAGGTCTTTACATTTGTATATCCATATACTTTTTCTGAATTATACACCATTTCCAATAAATAAATTAATTATTAAACTAATACAATTTAATTATACTCTAATAATGTAGAAAACATCTCACAAAAATACTTACAAACATTTTTACTTTCTATGTCACTACTTTCCTTGAAATGAGGACAAATTGCGCAAGATATTTCATTCCAGGCTGAATCGTTTTAGTTTATGTCTTTGTACTCTTCCTTTCTCACATCCCAGATGCACGCCCTGTTCTCTATTTCCATTAAAAACACTTCCACGTCAATTTTCTCTACATCAAAGACACAGATTGCACCGAAAATACAGTGCCACTACAGGTAAACAACAAATCACGCGCCGAAGTGTTAACGACAACTCTCGCCGCACAACTGCCACATCCGTTCGTATGAACGATACCATCAGCTGCAACAGTCGGCAGGAAACACACAATCGCCGCACATCTTCCATTCCACTATGGGCGATGCGGACGACAAGCAGAGATGTTCTGCTGCCGCACACTTTCCATCCTGTCTGAACGATACAGTTTAAACCTGCAGCCATAGAGAACAGTACGGCTGCCACGCGACAACCATGCCACGTCCGCTCAGCAGAATTTATGCTCTTGTGAAACGAGCCTTAAACTCTAGAACCAACATGACGTTCGATTAATCGAACACCTCTAGCATGCGACAACATCAGCAAATGTCAACCAAAATTGCAGATGACAGATGCACACTCTAGCGGGCGACATCCAAGATGGAGGATACTACTGACGCACTCTAGCTGGCGACGAGAGAACTAGCTAGCAGACAAAACAAGATGGCTGGTCTTCAACATCCAAGATGGCGGCCAGAGGTGATGACATAGGTGGGAAGGAATGATAGAGCATTAAGTAGTGGTGATGCCATAGGGATGGTGATTTTATAAGGGAGGTGACATCATAAGGACGGTGATGCCATAGGGGCGGTGGCATGATAGGAGTGGTGACATCATAAGGTGATGTCATCCAAGATGGATGCCAAAGGTCAAGGACATCCAAGATAGCCGACCGGAATGACTTAACACAAGGTGACGCATTACAAGATGGCTGACACCAGAGCCGGAGCCGCCTCCTCACTCCTGTGCCAGAACGTATCATATCATACTACTCTTGTGCATTATCGGCGTATTTTGCTTTTGTAATAAAGAATGCGTTTTCGGTTGTAACATGACTTTAATGGTAATGATATTAGTAAAATATTTAATATTTAATATTTATTAATGTTCATTATTTTTATTTGTAATAAACACCTCTCAATTTTTAAATGTAATTTACAGCAAATAATATAAAACCAGACTACGCAGGATTTGCATAATCGAAAGTCAATATTGCAATTTGACTGTTTTTGGGAGGCACAAATAATTCCGTTAAAAAAAAAAGAGCTACTTTAAGGTATCTATGTAATCAAACAGAGACAGGATGGATATCGTGCTTTTTTATTGTTGAATATAAAAAATAGTTTTCATGAACAATGTGTTTATATATCACGTAAACACGTATTCTCATAACAGGTAACCATTACTCAAGACAAGAAAAATAGTTAAAAACATTATCTACAAATAAAAATTTTTTTTGGCCATATGGTGCGACACGTGTATGTAAGACTTTTTTTTTTTTTACCGTGGAGACACTCTCGTCGACAACGTAATAATGTTGCAGGAGCGAGTTTAAATTCACTTCATTAAATCGAGGGCAGTTAGGTGCTTTCGGCAGGAGTACGCGATTCTCTAAGATGTATAGGACTGAAGAATGTTAGACTTCCGGTGGAGTCACCGGGAATTTTTACGTGTGAGAAACGTGGCGGAGGTTGTAGTTAGCCGGCGGGTTTCTTCCGCACACTCCCGTTTCCCTCGCCCTTGAATTCCGCAGCTATTCCATCTTAAACTCTCTTCGCCCTCATCGGAGCTCAAGACATCACTGTTGATTGCCATTCAACAATTCTCAACTCAACTCTTAGCGACGACGCCGCAGCGTACACAAAAAGATGCAACGGTTTACAAATAGCAATACGGTATTGGACGTTAATTTTAGTCAAATATTTTTGTTGGTAGTATATAAATTCACCTGAACCGTTAACCGAACAATATGCACGATTTAAGAAATGGATAGTTCGTGCAGTAGACACGTTAATACAAATAAATAACAAAAAGAATTTTAAAATTTTTTATTTTCCCCGACAGTTTAACGTCATCTGAAAATACCTTTTACTGGGAGATAACTGTTTGTCTGAATGGTACTTTCAAAATGCCATTTACCGGACTTTAATGGTTTTAACGGTGCTTTTACGTCCTAGTAATGGAATAGGAGAGGAAAATAATAGGTTCCAGGAATGCGTAATCATTCGGCTACGAGTATCGAGTCCACGAAATTTTGGGTGCAAGACAAGCTACCTACTGACGAAGTCGCCGAGGTAGCGAAAATCTCATAACAATAAATAAATGCACAGAACAGCTTCCTTATCGAGCGGCGAGCAGGTGCAATTCTGGAAAATACTACCGTTACGTCCAAGGGTGTTTTATTGCTACGAATAGAGATGCACCTCGTTCGTCGTGTCGGCTGGGAAAACGACCGGCATATCCTGGACAGTATTTCCTTCTGCCGCAACTGAATTCTAGGAATGTTCTTTTGCGCGGAGCCGAAGAACGTGCACAGTTAGATTCGCGCGATGCCCACGGCCTCAACGGAAATATAAATCGTGCTGACAAAATACGACTTGGGCTACACTCTCTTCTATACTGACGGCAATGAGGTTACTGGGTAGCGGGAAACCATTTAGGAATCCTGACAGCCAATCAGCGGCCTCACTGGCGGAAGACTCGTCAGTTGTGCCAGCAGTAGAAATTATGGCGTCCTCTGTGCCCAGGCAAGTTTGTCGTCAGGTCATTAGCAATGCATACGTTTTCGGATGATAAGAAATTTATACGAATTATTGTATGGACATTTAATTCAGGCGAACGTAATTGAATAACAACCCATCCTTACTCTCTTCGTATTCTCGGTAGATAACAGCAATGTTGGGGCCACGGCGGAGTAGTGGCCAGACCAATTTCCTACCACCTAAGCGAACCGGGTTCGATTCCCGGCTGGGCCGCTCCCGGATTTCCGCATGTGGGAATCGTGTCGGGCAGGTTTTCTCGAGGATCTCCCGTTTCCACCACCCTCGCATTCCAGCAATGCTCCATACCTCACTTCACCCTCATAGGCTCTCAAGACCTCGATGTCAAGAGCCACCCAAATATTTCCAATACAATCCAAACAGCAATGTTACAGTTTCTTTGTTAGTTTACCGATTCCATTTTTGTTACGTCTGCTACTGCTGAAACCGCCTCTCCATCATATCAGTGGTCTCAGCAGGAAGTGTAGCCTCCAACTCAGACGCCAAAATAAACCTCTCGTCAGCGACTCATCGGCAGTATTAGTAAATGAAGGAACACTTGTAAGTAATCTCAACTGCTGACAGTAAAAAAAATATATAGCCTTATAAGTTTGGGTTGAAAAATAAGAAGAACAAATGCAAAACGGTTCTAAGCACTCCAGCAATTTATTATGTTAAAATATGTGCAGTTTTACCTGCAGGTACACTTTAAAATATGGATTTAAAAACTGTTTAATTAACTCACAATGCATATGTAGTAATTGAATTTACCATTTCATATAAACATCCCATGTTTAATTAGTTAAAATTAATGAGCAATTTCTGCTTAAAGTTATGCACACAGACTAGCTTACGATTTAGTTAAACCGAGGCGTTCCAGAAACGGGAGCTATAAACTATGTTGCATTAGGATTCAAACCAACTCCTTTGGTATCGGACGGGGTAGCCCGAAAATACAAAAACAATAGTTATTCAATAATTACATACTATTGTACTTAGGCACCTGAGAAATATTAACAAACGCAAATTTCGCTTAAATAATGTACCTTATTACATACCAAACTCTCAAGCAAAAAAGAATACATTTACTTGTTAATATTTTGGCAACAAAAGGTATAATACAATAAGGCTGTCTAGTCCATTAATAGTTACTTTTGGGCCATTCCTCTGCATCATGAAAACAAAGCTTGACTAAGTATAAGAAATTACACCAAAGGGACCACGCACTACATTCGTACGCATTCAGTTGAATTACATTTTGCATTAGAACTATTTTTTCACAAGGAATTACCAGCACGACTATTTTCTCTCTGGTTTTACTCACATTAATTATAAATGAAACATTATAACGTATTTACAAAATATTTGCAAAAGTTTAACATAACCAAAATTTAGGAAATTTTTATGTTAGCAGATGTTCTGTGATACATGACATGTTTGGGAGACAGCCAAGCACGTCCTACGTGGCGTGAAGAAACCGCGAATGGACTTATAGCGCAAGTTAGCACGTGTTAGCAGCCAGCGCGCATCGATAAGTCACTTTCTGTACACCGGTCTGTCACTTCCTGGATTTGCCGGAAGTCTGCATCGCCGCTTTCGATCTCCGCGCTGGGACTCGCGCCACCAGCGGGCCCCCACCACTCGGGGACTTCGCGGCTGGTCGTTACGTCAGCGGCACCGCGCCGCGCTCGCAGGCCAACTTGCATTTCCAATCGCAACTCCCACACGCATCCCACACTTCCGATTGGAGTGACTCCGCTCTTCTTTGCCACGCTAGTTATCACACGCTGTTCGTTCATCTACTTTTGAAAGATCTGCTTGAGATCTACTTTTATAGGCTATTGACAGCGAAGTGAGCACTTTTGAAAGCACTTTCATGAAATGAAGTGGAGTGGAGAGATTTGGGCGGCTCTTAACATCGAGGTCTTGAGAGCCGATGAGGGAGAAGTGAGGTGAGTATGGAGCAGCGCCGGAATGTAATGTAATAGTGAAAAGTAGGTGCCTTTTAGGCTTGAATTAATTCATGCAAAATATTACTTGAATTAACTAAGAGTAGTTGCCTCCGCAAAGTCATTGCATATTTGAAAAAAGTGGATTTTTGTCTTAAGTTTGACGCCATGTAAATATGTGAAATTTTAATACATACACCTATTTTATTTTATTGATATGTTGCAACAACAGCTATTTTCGACACAATACAAAAAAAAGCCTAATTCTAAGTTATTTACTTGAAATAAACGGAGTGGGGAAGCGCGCGGAGAGACAATTTGACGTGACACGTGTCGTACATTTTCAGAAATAGCAGATATTGTGACATCAAGGATTATAAATATATGGCAAACTGCATCTATTCCAACAGTTACAAGCACAAGAGTCGTACAGATGTTGAAAGCATACCATCTAAAGTGCAAAAATCTACTTAAGTCTATCAAGAGACTCTCCCCGGAAGAATTAAAAAGTTTTCGTCAAAACAGTAAGATACTTTTTGATATTGCAGCTTGCAAGTGCAAGAAATTCGCTCAATGTGCCTATACGAAGGATAGAAAGGTCCCTAAACAAGAACAAACCTTTATAACTGATCAGCGGACCTCTCGAAATATGGTAATAGGTGGAATC
>NQII01006733.1:54454-86617 GCA_002778355.1 Clitarchus hookeri
CGACGAAAAGAAACACATTCGTGAACTGGCAGCCTGTCGCATATTAAAGACACGCAGTATGCCTCAGCCTTCCACACCAAGATTGTTTGAAGTGCCGTCTATAAATTTCAATGCATCAACATATATTGATCTGATAAATTGGCAGGAAATACTAACTGAACCTCCGATTATGAAAATCTTCTCTGACCAAGAAATTCAATATTTCGTACAATCTGGTGGTGAGGGTGAACTGATGTTACGACTTCCGTGCCATACTCAAGCTGTTGAACGGGCTGTGAAGATGACGACAGAAGCTGCCACTGCTCAATGTACTAAAAAAACACGACTAGGGGCCATAAAAGCCAAATTGGAATCGCGAAAGAAAATGCCTAAATTTGAGACAAAGAGAGATTTTCGAGCAAATTGACAATTAAAAAAATAATAATTACCTTGTATTTTTTTTGTACTTTCGATTAAAGTTTATTAATAAATGTCTGAATTTTATATTGCATATAATTTATACCCTTTTACCATTAATTTAAGCTGAATATTGTGCCACTAAAAATACTGAGATTTTTCAATAAAATCTAAAATTTTGAGGCTAGTGCGGAGGCAGAAGATGTTAACCGAATTAATTAAAAAATAACACTTATTTTACCATTAGTATAAGGCACTGATCCCCCCTATTACAATTGTAAATAAGAAAAAAAAATTGCATACTCTCGTGCTCCACCCTACTATGCATACGAGTATACACTGATGTGATAAATTTGCAAATCATTTCTCAGAGTGTAAATGTGTATAAAGATAAAGCAAAAGACACCAACTTAATTATCCATAAATTTCAAAATTATACTCGCCATACAACGTCAAGACTTTGAAGTATTTTACTTAATTCGCTGCCAACTGAACTGGGAGCCTGCAAGTCAGTGTACTATAGTAGGCGATGAAACTCGGCATCTTTAGTCTATGGTCTCCGTTGACTACTGGAACCTACTACGCGTGCCAAGAGCGTGCGGTAGTGAGCCAGCACATTAGGCACGTGCATACAGACATCATTAGGATCTGCACAAAGTTAAAGAGTCGTCGATGGCCACATAAAAGTGGGGGTCCGGGAGTTATACCCTGGGAAGTGGTTTGATTTTCAAGGTTTGAAATAGCGACAATTACGCAAAAGTTGTGCCAAAACATGATATTTAACAAGACCACGTTTCGCATTATTTCCTAATTTTTTTTAATGGAAAACTTGATTGTCTTCTTCTGCCCAGCCTGCTGCCAGCAGCAGTCAACCAGTCCAGCGACCATGGACCCTGCACACGATGGTGACGAACCACTTTCTGAAGACTACCAAGAAGATGAAGAATTGTTCCTGTTGCCTGATCCTACTAGCACCGAGTCGGCACCATGCATAATGCACAACCCCAGCACTTGTAGCGACCAGGTGCGTGAAAGCTTACATTGTTTGCCGTATGGTATGACTTTTAAAAATGAACGTGGTGATATTTACAGCCTGATATACTTTGAAATGTGCAGTGAGAACGTACGTTTCCGTCTACAGCGGAATGAATTTCCATCATACGAAACCTCCAGGGTAGTATCCAGTTTCGTGTGCGAAGATAGTATCTGCACTGCTCATCTCTGTGTTACGAATATAGCACCAACTGACGCGATACCCGAGTATCCCAAGGACGTCAAGCACAGAGAATCACGTGAAGGTGAAAAACATTATAGAAGTATTAAGGAATACAGTCTTTGGTCGTTCACCGTGTGCAGCAATTATATGCTCCGTACATAGGCAAAAACTGCTCCGAGAAGCTAGATTTTCCCCAAAAACAATCATATCAATTCAAGCTGGACTATATAAATAATGCAGATGTGTTTGTTCATGCACCATTAACCAAGAACCACAACTTATGTACTCCAGCCTCAGTTATGCTAAAAAGTGACATCTTCCAGTGACTACACCAGCAGCAGTTCCACCTTGTGGGCCGTCCATGTTTAACAACACAGAGGATGAGGTTGCTCCCTTCAAAACACTAATAGACTCTGATATGCCGACTTCATGGGTACGAAAAGTAGTAAAACAAATTTTTACTGATATGTTACTTTTTTTTGTAGAAATGTGAAAAAATATATATGTATGTTAAAAATATCTATTTCTTAAAATAACCAGTGTGCCATAAGTATATTTAAAACTGGTATACGCTCAAAAGTGTTCATACTAATATAAATTTTAGAGGCTGATAAACACAAAGTCGTTACCGCTCTTCTCATGCCGGTCGATACCAAATACAAGCTTTGTTACATAACCACACCAAGCCTGTATGCACCTTTATTCCCACACGAATGACTGACCTAAAAACTTGCATTAAAAGAAATTCTCAATGCCTTCATTCGCCATATAGAACTCAGCCGATTTTAATCGACTCGAATATGACATGATACTTCAGATCCAACCATAGCCCTCCTCTCACTCATGCTCGAACAAATTTGATTTAAAACAGAATCTCACAATCGATTGTTTACACCACTGAGGCAGAACGGACTGTATAAGTAATTTAACACACATTATTATGTATATATTTTTAATTTATTTACTTGTTATAAGCATTCTATCTTTCTAATTATTTTGTACATTCGATCTTTTCATATCACTGTTGTTTGCAAATCATTGATAGTATCCAATAGTCTCATGTTATATAACCCTAATCCTTAAGTTTATTTATGATTGAAGATATCTCAACAATGCGTGAGAGATCCCTGCCTTTTTTGCAGCTCAATCAAATATCTGAGTCTATCAATAAGTTCATTTGGGTCTTCGGGAAATATGTAACAAGTGTTCTTGACTCCTTCTTCCTTCTTCGCATCACTTTTTGAAGGGAACTCGTTGATGAGATGTGTGGGAACGTCGAGGGAATCATCATCCTTCTCATCAGATACCACATCAACACTGTCGCCATGTCATTATCATCGGCGCTGTCTTCATGATCATCTTCGCCTCATGTTTAATCCTCAATATCAAGTTTACTTTTCTCTGTAGGAGTCAGATGGACATCATCAGTATCGTCCGTCTCATATTACTTGGCAAGATTATGACAGTCAGTGAGTGGCAAATTGACGTATACGAAACAAACAAAGTGCAATTTACAAAATCCTGTATCAGCTGATGCACGAATAAACAAAAGTTAATATTACGTTGGCTACTCTTGAGTGCACTGCCTACACACACATCAGACGAGCAGAAAATAAGCGATAAGAAAGAGTTTCTAGATTAATTAATACATTTTATTTTACGTGGTCACAAAACAGTGGTTGTTAGTGTTACAAACTAAACTTCGTGATAAAGTAATAATGTATAGGTGTTCAAAATGAAATGCACAATAAAACGATCCATATCCAAATGAAACGCAACTTCAAAACCTTTTTCACATAGTACCCCTATCTCCATCCATGCTTTCCATACGTGCTTGATATTAATTCCAAAAGCATACAGAACTACTGCATAATATTGTTGAATAATTTTTTTTAATAATTTGGTGAAATATATTTCAAATTAGTGTCGTTCCGAGCCAGTAATAGAAGAAAAGTCAAATTCTAAAAAGACGGGATCAAGAGGCAGGCCAACATGCTGCTACCTGTTGAGCAACACAAATGGCTCATACCCTGACCCTCTCATGCCATGCGCGCCATCTGGCCGCTCTTTCCGGAAGCATTTCCAGCACGAAAATAATAGCTTTCATGTGTAATATATAACAAATTGACGAAAAAATACCAATATTCTTATTTTTCATCGAGCTCTGCATAATTTGAAAGTAATGTATATTTTGTGTACATCGATTTGGATTACTAGTAATTTATATTGTGCTGGTAATCGTTCGTCTACGTCCAATAATCACCATGTTGTTTTCCCGCAAACGCATCTCATTTTTTCTGTGTTGTTACTATATTGTATTAATAAAACGAAGAATGTGGGATGCGTGTGAATAGTTTTTAAGCAATTCTTACGTTATTCCACGCCACATATTTCCAAATCGAACTGTTTAGTATCAGTAATAGCAGAATTACTGTTTGCAATAGTCACTGATGAGTTTCTGGCGATTAAAAGTGCGTTGTCAATAAAGTTTCCCGAATTACTTTTAGTTCCAGTTATATAAGCTATGACGTCCAAAGTGTGATAAGAACTACAACTATCGTCTCGCAAATGTTAACCCAAATTATCTGTCTCGGACAAATTAAAAAAGAGTTAGCAAATTCCTAATTTTCTGCAAGGTTTCATATTTTTACTTGTATAACCTACGAATTTTTTTTAGACAGATGTCAGTCTAAAATACCTTTAAATTTGTTTAGTGTTACAGTACAATGACAAGTAAATTAGCTGACAGCATGTTGACAAAATATACAGCCTTCACTTGACGCACCAGCTGATGGCGAAAGGATAAATAAACGAAAAGTAAACAATTGGCGCTACTTTCGTCGAACTGTCAAAATCTGGCCAAGTTACATGAGACAGAGAATATTTAGAGTTGACAACAGTTTATTTTGAAGTTCGTCGACTTCACACGAACGCCTTGCAAGTGTACATTCCACACTTACTCACTCTACCAAACCTCGTAGGTCTCTTATTCCGTCATTAGAATTTACTATCTCGTCATAATCGTCTGCGGAAACAGTACCCATCGATGCAGCAGTAGGTATTGGCGATATCACTTGCTGTCTCCTAGTAAACGAACCCTTGCAGATCTTGATGTGTTCCTTCATTTTATCTCCTTGCATAAACTGCATGAGGTAATTGCTATAATGAGTCATACGAGTTCCCTCGTCTTCTGCGAACATTTTATGTAGTGAATTAACTGGTGGTAACGAAGTCGTCACACGCTGTTTATCAGTGGGCGAAAAAAAACACTACATTTATAAGCCTTTATTTGTTTATTTAAGAAATAACTTCGAGTGAACTGCCTGGAACATTTATAGCAGCTTAGAAAAACATGAGATGGGTTCTTCAAACAGTCACTCTTCTCATGTCGCCGTGCATTGAAACTTTTACCGAAGGTCATGGCACAGTAACAACATTGTTTTCCATGCAATTTTTCAGCAGTGGGAGAAGGTACATCCGTAGAGGTAAGATCCACAGGAGACTTTGTACAATCATTGGCTTGCATAGTCTTCAAGCATATGTGAATTCATACACATTTACTACTGCACAATGCTGACTCCACAGTGCTGACTCCTCAACTGTGACTCTTCAGGGCTGACTCCTGTCAACTGGCTCCTGTTGAATGACTCCTGCCGACTGACTCCTGCAGACTGACTACTGCTGACTGACCTCTGCAGACTGACTCCTGCCAAGATGTTACTGATTTGCTGGTTCAATAACAACTAACCTATGAGGCTTGAATATATTATTTTATATGTACAGATAATTAAACGCATTCATTGAATGTCGTGTCTGGTATCAGCTATTTGTCGTATTGCGCATGGCCGATGCTGTTTTACATACTATTGTCCGACGAATTCTCGAGCTAAACGAACAGACGCTGGATAACGGATCATCCATACCGCTCATTCACGAGCATGCCCATGATAGTCAATGTAGCACCATCCGATCGGGACTCGAACCGACGACACACTAGCCATCATCTTCGATGCCCAGAAGTATGTTTCCCTGTTTGCGTAGCATTTCACGAACCATTCATCCATTGTACGAACTTTTCCTTTTGAATTAATTTAACAAAACATATTGTGAACTAAGAGCCTAATTTGAGGAAAATTTCTTGTACTGCTCTTTTAAAGAGCCCGGCGTATGCTCACAGAAGGCACTCTGCCATACATTTGAAATGTAAAAAAATATATATAAATGTTTTAATAATATAAGTTTCAGGGAACAATTTCACAGGATCAGTTCAGAAAGTGCTCAATGAACTGTGGCTCGGTTGACGTCATATTATTTTCAAAACGTGGCATTTAGTAAAACAAATTACCGGCTGTGGAGAAGAATGTGGCAGCCACAGTGTTTCCGAAGTTGAAGGGATAAAAGAATGGCGTCTCGGCGGGAGTGTGACTGTGGTCGGTGACGTAACGATCTCTCGTTAAGTTCCTGTTCCACCGGATAGTACGATGCTGTCACGCCGCCCCCACCGTCCTCCTCCGCTTCGGTTGGTCGCCTTCATCCATTCTCGCTCACAGCCACATGTTCGTCAAGAAGCTCGTGATATTCGACACAATATTCCCTCTGCACTGTCAACTGCTGTACAGTTCAAAGCGCCTCCATACTAAAATAATGTATAACGCCACAAGGTCACGTCCGGCAGTAGGGAAGCATTACCACGGTAATGGAAGATAGCATAAACAAGCTTCGCGCAAGTGTTCTGTTTCCTCAGAATTTTATAGAGTTTTAATACAGCAATCTGTTCAATAAAGATACAGCACTGTCGCTATAGTTTTAAACACTGTTTTTTACAGAAGAACAGAGATTGCAAACAGAGGGTTACCTACAGTGATTTTTACTGACTTTTGACACTTTTCAACGACCACATATATGTTTCAATAACCATATTCACGAATTGGTGACAAAATATCGATGTTTGTTTCTGGCCCAAAAATCGTTTTACCTTAAAATATTCTATAGCTTTTTTTAAAATTATAATAAATACAATTGCTTACAGTGAGACCCTTACGACAATTAGGGAGGGGGCGAGCATGTGGTGGATATCATGACTGTCAGTGACGTCATGCTAGCTTAGCAAGGGGGCCGATGCATACGATAGCATCTGATGGGATGTCCGCTATTGCCAGGGACAGGATGAGTGATGCGAGATCGTGGCTTCAGTTAGCCCTAGCCAATCGTATTGGTGTTGAAGCGGGCTGCTACGGCACCGGCTACTTTGCATGTACACCTGTGCGTGGTAATAAACGACTGAGTAACTATCATTGTACCGACGACGATACCGTTCGGACATCATGCATGAGCTGGTTGGAACTTATTGGGGGTCTTAAGGGAATGTGCATTATTGGTTTAAAGGATTCCCGGTAAAGGCTGGTGATTGCGGGATGCCATGGTTTGTAGTCACTCTGGCTGACTCCTCCACGCTACCTTTGGAGGCGACTACCTATGGTGACAAACATTTTCCTATTATGACTTATATGATACATCACTAATGCCTGACAGAGAATTCATAAAATATTACAAAAAATAGCTCGGAAATATAACTGTGATGTGGATTATGGAGGTGGTGATAGCCATGGTATGGTCAGGACCGGGTCCAAGGGAGGACTAAGGGGGATTCGGATCCTCCCTTGGAGATTGATATCTCACTGGATAAAATGAGATTATTCTTGAAACCAAGTACTTTGTTAGCAATGCAGTATTAACGCATACACTTAAATATAGTAACAGAAAAAAAAAGTATTTACATAACTTATCCACTAATTACTAACATTTATAAGTATCATAAAAACTGAAAGCATACATATGTGAGCATCTGACTGGATGCAGTGCACAATGCCCCCACCCTCAAGTACCACCTCCTCAGTGGGTTTCTAGATCTGCCACTGGGCAAGGTTGAGGACTGTTATGAGAACCCCAGATGAGATAGAAATATTCCGTGTTGGTATGGAACGATTAGCTTAACCAAGTTCCTTTTGACGAAAGATAATATTGACGAGTCTTATTGAGATTCGGGACGGTTCGATTTTGTGGCAATATTTTTTCGGGGAAGGTGATTAGGCCTAACAAAAAGTCTGCAGGGCCGTAAAATAATGGCTAAGAAATAAACAAAGTAGTGGTCCCACTATACTCCATTCGAGATTGGTTCTGGGAGATGGTGGAGGGGAGGAAACAAGGCCCGGCGTCTGCCAGGAAACGTTGTATGATTGCAACGAGCATTCCTGGCCGAGATGAATAATAAACAGTCTTCTTAAGAGGTAGCCAGACTTTTTGCTCACCGCTCCATGGTTCGGGGGCGGGTGCCAACACAAGCACCACACCCACTGACCTTTCATTTTATAGGCTACTTCCACCTCCTTCACTATAGCTGGAGTTGCGACGGTACGCTAGATGCAAGAAATATGCTCTCTTTACAAGTGCTACAAGTGGCACGTGTGCCGCCTGGTTGATTTACATTCATTTACGTCCTGCTTGGGTTTTGCTTTCTGCCCACTGTGTCTTCTTCCACAGCCACATTGTGCGGCATTGTGCAGTTGTTGAAGACATCAAAATAGTACTGTTACGTTTTTCTGTTATATGCATGTAACAGAAAATAAACCGATTTTATTTGCAACGAATTTGAACAATACACTTGTAATAAGACACTGAAATACAGACCTTGTTTACCTATTTCCCAGTTTGCCAAAATCATATCGAAATTTGCTATCAGAAGGCAACGTTATGAATTGTACAAACGTTAAAGAAATTATTAAAGATGCAAATGCATTAAGAGTGGCAACAAAAGTCACCTGAAATAATAGATATTGAATTACAATTAAAGAATATGCAAAGCATTTTTAATTGGCTGTAAATTAATTACCACCTTCGTGGTGTAGTAAGCACTGTCGATTTGTTTCGCAAAAAAAACCAAGCTGTACTGTATTGTGTTTTAATGAATTTGGTAATACTAAATTTTTCAGATAGTCACTCTCTCACCTGCGGGGAGTACTCGGTCGCCTTCCCGTGCCTGGAGCAGGCTTACTGTACAGTTTGAACAGGTTGAGGTGCGAATAAATTTGTATTCAGCGTGCGTGACATCAAGTGTGCGTGTAGACAATTAATTTCAGAAATCGTAGTGAGACAGTATCCTCTCATATGTTAATTTGTTTACATCTGAACTGAGTCAGTATTTTAAATTTTATTAGATTTGTTTTTAAATTTTTCAATTTGTTTTGGTAAGATTTGCAACTTGAGGACAACCTCTCTTAAATTTCTTTATAATTTTATTTTCTTGTATATTAAACGATTACTAAAGAGTGCAGTAGTTTACATTCAGTGGCAGAAGTGCATGTAATTTGAATTTCTCTTTGCTGCAGCCTATTAAAAACATATTTAGATTTATTTGTACCTCAGAGGAATGAACTTTTGCTATTATAACTTAAGTGTGTGATATCAGGAAATGACTTTATCTCAGATTCTTTTCCCGGTTAATAGTTTTTTTTTTGTGTTAACTCCCCGGGACTCTCAAACCAGACAAGATGAAAGGCAGTCCATCCTAATTTCGGCACAGCGATTTTCCTGTTAAATTTTCCCACGACTGCCCATCGTAAGCCTAGGGGAGGTGTGTAGAGGCGCCTCAAAGTATAATTAAATGTGCGTGGACAAGGAAGAGTCCTGAAACGCCTGTTTTAGAATTTTGTGTGGTTTTATTTACAACCGACGCTGCCAACTCCACTTCGACCAGATAAGCGAGTATCTATAAGGGCTTACATGAATATTTTATCATCATCTACCAATGAATTTGTGGTTATATTCAATAGTCAAACATCTGTCTGGAACTTGTTATTAATAATTTTGGAAATTTTGCCTTATTTCATCTACCAAGAAGATACCAGTGGTCTGGGAACGCATAGCTTTGCCATGCACGCTAGCCGAGGTGCAATACTTTTCTGCGTATAATTTGAGACTCTGATAATTTTTCCTCAAGTCAGAAACTTCAGTATTAATATTTTATCACGTAATTTTAAATTTAATATGGATTGTAAAATAAAGGCGATATATAAATTAAATGAAAAGTTCTAATCTTACCTGACGCAGTTTTCAGTTCACTTGCACTACCATTCGATTGAATTTCCATTTTAATTTTCACAATAATTTTCCCTTTTCGCATTTGCAGTTACTACGGTTTTCCTACAATTTAATAATTCTACTAGATATTAAATGTTTAACGTTAATGTATAATTGGACGTAGTTAGAAACGTTTTATTGGTTTCCTTCATACAAATGGTATGAAGTTTATTTTGTCTCGGTTCATTTCTGAGTGTTTCCTGTTGTGATTTAAAAAGGTATATTGTTTTTATGCGCTCTGTTTCATCTACGTTTCTGATTTTCTGATGGTTAAAAGCAGACCATTTGGAAATTGGTAAGTTTTCGTATTACGTATTTTCTACGGCGACGCACGCAGGAGCATTTTTCAGATTGCAAAGAGAAAGGCACCGGCTTCTGACAAATACGCACACACACTGCAATAGTTCACAAAGATTTTTCTCATATACGCAAATAACTCCAACTTTATTCAAAATACAAAATTTTATTAATTCATGTGTTTATTTGAATTATAATTTCTGTGACTTGCCAGCCTGTAAAGCGGCCCAACGGCAATTGGTGCAACACGTGTGGCATGCGGGTTGCAGAGGTACCAGGGGCGCTCTACTAATTAGCCTATTGCAGGCCACCTCCCTGGTCGTATCACACCGCAGAATGGAAGTGTGCAAGGCAGGTAATACCCAAGGGCTAAGTTATCCCACCCGGAGTGAAAACTTCAGGATTAAGGATCCCGGAGAGACGGCCATCAAACATCGACAGGATGAAACGGAGTGAAGCTCCACAACGGAAAAAGTGACTAAATGCTACTGCGGGGAAGACGTGAATACTTTGGAAAATCCACCGGTTACCATTAGCAGCATCCGCATTTTTTCCCGCTTGCAAATATCCTGATTCTTTTCGTCAGGGGATCGAGGCCGGATTGCAGGGGCGAGTAGGTGAGGTTCATTCCGTTCGCGTTCAACTAAAAGCTTTTGAAATGCCTTGCAAAGTTTCTTCGTTAGGCCCACTGTTTATTCTTCTGCAGCAGTACATAAAAAATAAGATCTCTATATATATATAATGGCTATTATCCATGCGTTAGTCAAGCGACTCTGTGAAACCATTAAACAAATAAACATATACAAAGTGTAAAAAAATAGACTCTTACACTGGTGTTTCAATTCACCATGTTTTTACACGGTGTAGATATTTATAAATGTTATTGCCAAGTAGTAGGAACATGTAGGTTCTGGTGCACTGGTGCTGGAATACTGGATTAGCTCTGTCGGTTCACAGACCACTGACCCCCTGTGTGCAGCCATATTGACTAAAATTTTTCCGTTTTCCCTTTAAATGCTCTATTTGAACTTAAATTTTTAGTTTTCATTTAAAATTTCCTTCCCCCCCCCCAAACCTTTTCACAGATAACATGCCGAATCACTCGAAGCCCCACAAATAACTCGAAGTCTCGAAACAGGTAACATCCCCTCACCATCCGGCCCAAAAAAAAACCAGTGAATTGAGACTTCATAGGAGCCGAGGGGTCATCGGCCATCTTGGATTTAATGATACATAAGTACAAAATAGTTGTATTCAATTTGTTATACTAAAAAATGTTATTTTGTGTGTATTCAGAATGTTTTTAATTAGCAGTGAAATCGATCGCACAGCGCAACCTAATACTATAAAACATCCTAATTCTATCGAAATTCTAATACTTGTGTTCCGAACATTATTTATATAAATATCATTTTAAAAAATTAAATCGACTAATGTGAAGTACTGCAATTAAAAAAACTTAAAGAGACAGAACGTTTCCCCAAATATAACTCCGAAATATTAATGTAATTAATCTGGTCTCTGTTTACGTTGGGGTGGAGAGTTTTGGGCGGCTCTTAACATCGAGGTATTGAGAGCCGATCAGGGTAAAGTGAAGAGAGTATGGAGCAGTGCCAGGATACAAGGGCGGGAGAAATGGGAGATACCCGAGAAAACCCGCCGACCAACAGCATTGTCCGACCAGATTCCCACATGCGAAAATTTCGGGTGCAACCCCGCCGGAAATCGTACTCGGTTCGCCTAGGTGGTAGGCGAGAAGTCTGGACACTACACCACCGCGGCCCCTAGCTGCGATCAAGAATACTTCACTTTTTAGAATGTTGATTAAGAAAACGCTCATTTGACAGAGAACAGGCAGGTAGTGTAGCTGAAAAGCTGTAGGTAACAAAGATGAACTAGCGCCGTGTCCATAGTAGAAGAAACTAATGAACCACCGGCAACTGCGCCCTCTGACCTTTCCTTGAAACCACAGCGCAATAAACTACACATTTGTTTTAATTACACCATTTTAACCACCAAAGTCCCCTCCCCACTATGCCATAAATGTAGAAGATTCAACGCTGAAAGATGTTAACCAATGCCACGTCCGGAACTCCAGCCCGCTAGAGAATATTTATGAAAGACATAGGCAACTGGACATCACACTATTGATTCTTCCAGCAATTAAAAAATCAAGGACCGCATGTTTCCGTCCGATAATGATACGGGGAAAAAACACGTGAGTGAATGATTCATGAAATATAATGAATATTTTCACGTATTTTCAAAAGCACTTAAAACAAGAAAACCATTTTCAATTCGGTGGTCCAGTTATGTTAATATTTAACATAATCTCTAGAAGTATCAAAATACTTAAAGCCGCAGTACATCTATTTGTATTGCAATCACCCGCAGAAGAAAAATTGCTTCACAATTCTTTAAAAAAAAAAGAACGACAGATAATGGGTGTTTAAAACACCGGGGGAAAGAAAAAACTTAAGTGGCTACAAAATATTTTCCTGAAGACTCCTCTGCTTGGAAATATTATTTCTGTTAAATGTAAAATAATTTGTAGATGCCACTAAAATCTTCGTTAGCGATTGCAAAATAAGTGATGGTTTTGTAATCACAACCAGAATTGTGTTCACCACAATAAAATTTGGCAGGTTGTATTTTCAATTGCTTTTTAGTGAACGTTGTTGGTTATTTACCAAGAGGGATAGCGTACTTCTGGAATGTCTTGCACGATTTGCATCACAATTCTCGCCGTGGTTGCTGTGGAACTACTTTTAACATTTGGCGAAGCTCTTCATATCGATGTTCTTATGCATTAAAACAAAAAGATTTAATGCTGTGATATCAGGTTTTAAAATTAATAATCTCGGTGAAAGTAAGGCTCAGTTAGGAAAAATCCACTAAACGCTAAATCACGATGTGCCCTCATTCCACCATGGACAAGATTTTGATTGTAGCTGTTCAGGGGATCGCCAATATCATAAGTTCACTTCAGAGACACGTTCAAAAGCAGTGATTGAGATTATCTGGTACTGTGGATTTGCCTTTGTAATTTGGAAGATGTTTTTAGCAAAACCACACCCGTTGATTCAGATCCCGAGGGAGTCGTTGGTGGGCCATCTAAAATTTCGAATGCTATTTTGTGTGAAATTCCTTTGTAAATAATGCCAAACACTTTGACCAGGTGCACCCGAGGCTCTCTCACTGCGACAAGCGTAACGTCGAGGTTTTCTGCAGCAGCGTGACGCTCGCTTTTCCCTCTCTTTCTGCAGCGAATCTCGTTCGAGGACAACCGGGGGACTTGAAGCCTGCGGCAGATACTCTTCTCCTGAACTCCTTGACCGATTTTTAAACCGTTGGGCGCATCGGAACGTCGCCAGTTTTTCCAACATCAAAATGATTTCCAAATACACAGCACACATTTAATGCTCATTAAAAAAAAAAAAAATTCTTCAGGGTAAACATTTAATGTTCTTTAGACCAACGTGAGCTCCAGCCGTTTTAGACTCTAAACGATGTCCCATGATGACCAATACGAGGTGTGCCAGTTTTAAACAGCCTGATTTTTCGCTGTAAGATGGATTTAACAATTATGATAAATTATGCTGTTATTGTAAATTCACTGTTTGTTTAATTGCAAAGAGAATAAAGAGTATACAAAATTTAACTTTTTTACCATGCTTACTGTATCCACAAATTTATTTTAAGAGCTGAGTATTTTTATCAACATATAATATATTAGGTTTTAAGAAAATTAGGTGACCAGAAGGAAAAATACAGCAATGCAAGTGATAATTTTATTTCACTTAAACATGCAAGGACCATCCTTGATAGACGATAGGCGAAAAGAAAAGTGGTAATGTAGTGTATACAGGTAACGTACACAAACAAGCGCAACCTGATTGAATCCTACCACCATGTGTGTGTAGCTTACCAAAAATGTTTGCAGCTCAGGAACACTTGCAACAGTCAATCTCCGTAGGCTACCAACACCTGCAAGAGACACCAAGAAAAGACAAGTCAAAACTACCACTAGCTACTGCTCAGANATCGCCAATATCATAAGTTCACTTCAGAGACACGTTCAAAAGCAGTGATTGAGATTATCTGGTACTGTGGATTTGTCTTTGTAATTTGGAAAACCACACCCGTTGATTCAGATCCCGAGGGAGTCGTTGGTGGGCTATCTAAAATTTCGAATGCTATTTTGCGTGAAATTCCCTTGTAAATAATGCCAAACACTTTGACCAGGTGCACCCGAGGCTCTCTCACTGCGACAAGCATAACGTCGAGGTTTTCTGCAGCAGCGTGACGCTCGCTTTTCCCTCTCTTTCTGCAGCGAATATCGTTCGAGGACAACCGGGGGACTTGAAGCCTGCGGCAGATACTCTTCTCCTGAACTCCTTGACCGATTTTTAAACCGTTGGGCGCATCGGAACGTCGCCAGTTTTTCCAACATCAAAATGATTTCCAAATACACAGCACACATTTAATGCTCATTAAAAAAAAAAAAAATTCTTCAGGGTAAACATTTAATGTTCTTTAGACCAACGTGAGCTCCAGCCGTTTTAGACTCTAAACGATGTCCCATGATGACCAATACGAGGTGTGCCAGTTTTAAACAGCCTGATTTTTCGCTGTAAGATGGATTTAACAATTATGATAAATTATGCTGTTATTGTTTATTCACTGTTTGTTTAATTGCAAAGAGAATAAAGAGTATACAAAATTTAACTTTTTTACCATGCTTACTGTATCCACAAATTTATTTTAAGAGCTGAGTATTTTTATCAACATATAATATATTAGGTTTTATGAAAATTAGGTGACCAGAAGGAAAAATACAGCAATGCAAGTGATAATTTTATTTCACTTAAACATGCAAGGACCATCCTTGATAGACGATAGGCGAAAAGAAAAGTGGTAATGTAGTGTATACAGGAAACGTACACAAACAAGCGCAACCTGATTGAATCCTACCATCATGTGTGTGTAGCTTACCAAAAATGTTTGCAGCTCAGGAACACTTGCAACAGTCTATCTCCGTAGGCTACCAACACCTGCAAGAGACACCAAGAAAAGACAAGTCAAAACTACCACTAGCTACTGCTCAGAAGAATACTCACAGAGACTTAAGTGGAAATAAATGTTATTTCATTGAAAAATAAACATTTTGTTGAAACATTATGAATTAAGTGAATATCTGTGCAAGTACTAAAAGTATTATGTAGCAGCTCGTTTCTTTATTTTCAAAATTTACTTTACTCTGTGTGGCCGTAACTATGAGTGTATCCGTCTAGTACGTATCTCTTATTCACTATTCAAAACGTTATTTAGTATCTTTAGTTTACTTAAATTATTTTTAAACATGCTAATTAAATTAATAAATAATTTTCTCACACCAACTCATTTGGGAGAACATGAGAACTCAGTTCAGGGGCTCCGTAGGCATTTAGGCAGAGCAAGTTTAATTAAATGACGGGCCAATATGGCGTAACGTAAACCTGATTAAGTTCTCAAAAGTAATTAATTATTTTACAGGCGTAGTCTTTGTATCGAAAATGCATCATACTTAACTTTAATAAATCTTGATTACTGCAGCAAACTCTTGAAATATTCTGTATCTGGTTCAGCTGGTCGTGGGCCTTAGTCTTCCCTCACTAGGCTTTCGAGCCTTAGGTACGTCACTAGAGTCTTTGACGTACCACACGCAATCGCGGTAACTCGAACTTGGCTTTGAAAAATAATCCGCGTAGGTAGCGCGTGCAGACTTGTAATATTATTCTCCAAATGCCGCGCATCTTCGCCCTAACGGCAGTCTGCATTTCCGTACGGGACTCGGCCTATTAACCAGCAAAATAAAATATTTCTCAGGCTCACAACCCACTAGGTCATCGCCTGCCTGACGGGAAAACCAAGATGGCTAAAAGCCTTAAAATCTGCATACTTAAACGACGCCTTTAAATATCGCGCCAATCACGAGACGGGCTACATCACATTTTAGACATACGTCTTGCGTTGACATAGTAACCAATCAACAAATTCCTTTATGCAAAGCGGCCCACATGAAAATAACTTTGTGACTGTAAACAAAAATACTTACTTACATAATTACATAAAAATACGTGATATGAGGTTAAAACGACTTGGGTCGGTAGCTCACACTGCTCGTATTGCTACTAAGGCCTTATTCGGTGTCTTGCAGCTACGAACGATGGAGGAGCACACATGCTCTCTAGTGGCACATCCGCGCAAGCAAACCACGTCAAACGCAAACGGGACACATGTCCGACCATGACGATACTGTGTGGCAAACTCCGTTGTACTGCGCGATTCGTTCACGGTGATCAATTTGTTTTGCAAATGAGTGTATTTTTATTAATTCCCTACCAACTTAATTAGGAGTCTTCATGCTAGTGTGTAATGTAAAGTATATGTAGTTTATGAGCAGTGATTTTTCTTAAAGGCTTATTTCGAAAGAAGCCCTCCTCAGGATCTTCTTTCCTCCCCGCACTATATCCTTTCGCTATGTAAAAAATTAACGTAGCCGTGGATCAGATGACTGGTGGTATGCGTGCGTCGATGAAGCGAAATGTAAATCCGCGAGGTGCCCGCGCCTTCGCAGGTAGACGGGTTGGGTTTAAACGCCTCGTCGACAGCGAGGTCATGATGGACGGAGAAAGTTGCTTGAAGAAGCAAGAACGGGGAAGAAAGCACACAACATTCTTCAATCAAAAGCAGACTTTATATTTTCCCTTGGCCGTTGCCTGGAGAAGAACCGTTGCCGACAACTCATGACAATTTTCCTGGAGTTGAACAGCTGCCGACAACTCATGTCAATTAGCCTTCCGCTAGTACTGTTCAATAGAGAAATTACGTTTTTCAAGATTTCAGATTTTGACAGCTGATACAGGAGGCCATCTAAGTCATATTTCTCGCTGCCGTCTTAAGTTTTTGACTGAATTCTGACGGACCTTTTCGGTGAGTGCTATCTGGAACAATCCCAAAAGTTACCGGTTCTAATCAATGTAAAGATTTAATTTTACACACACAAACACATACACACGCACACATTCGCGCGCGCACATATTCACACACACATATATATGAATTTATAAATATATATATACACATACATATATATGAAGGTCGTCTTTACTACTGCCATTTAAAAGAATGGGAAATACTTGAAAATACATTTCCTCTCGTTTTTCCTTAATCCGCTCAATGTTTCGCCTTCTGCACACGATTGCGCCTTGCACCCCCTTATAGCAATCCAAGGGGATCCTCCCCCCCCCCAAACGCTGGAAGAGACGACGGTGGGGAAGCAGAGCGGAATGAAGAGAAAGGAAGAAATGGAATCACTCAGAGGAAACCTCCACACAATGACAGTGTCCGTCGCACTCCCCACGCGAGAACCCCCGACCGAAAATTTCCCGCCTACAGAGGCCTTGGATCAGCCGAAGACCGCAGCAGAAGGAGGCTAGAGTCTGACACACTTTTTTTTTTAATTTGTCTTTCTTTCCATTTATTCGTATTCTTACGTATTCGGTGGAAAGGACAATTTCTTAGACGTGGCAACTCACGAGTTACTCATCAAGGCGAGCACAAAGTGACACCCATGCCTTACTCGGGACTCGATCCCAGAAACCCATCCGAGTCAATATACCGGGCTTCGTGAATAAACGCAAAGCGCGATTTTTTTTCTAGCGCTACAATGCTAATAAGTTGCTGATTCTTACCCTGATATGTACGAAACACGTCTAAACCAAAATACTTGTTTCTAAGCGTCCACAATACGACGATACGATAAGTCTTACGAAATATGTATCGGAGTTACCCCCAACTTTACCGGCAGTTTGGCTGTTAAAGTATATGCTGTAAATTGTAGGCGATTGTTTCAGAGGTTGGTTTTGGAAATTTTCGGTTAACCAGGAACAGGTGTAGTTAGTTGGGTTATGCTGTTCACGGTTGATATCGACGTATTAAAAANGAAATTTTCGGTTAACCAGGAACAGGTGTAGTTAGTTGGGTTATGCTGTTCACGGTTGATATCGACGTATTAAAAATATAACTTACCCACCATGCATATATTTGAAAGGGGGACACTGACTGGCATGTGCCCAAGTAAAGTTGGTAACGACGGAGTGGAAGTAGTTACAAGGTTTAACGTTGAATTAAAAGTGTCAGGTAAATATTCGTAAATACTAAAATTATTAATTCTGCACAATTTTTACTTTTTCCAATAATATGTCAGTTTAGTTTGACCGACAAATGAACGAAGTGATCAGGCCTACTATAACGTTGATTCTACGTATGGCGGAAGAATACACAAGTGCGCATACAAGTTTACTGCGACCAGCCTACCGAGGGGGGATATCGGCGTGACGACACAGCCGTTCCCAGGCTGCAGCTGAATGGAGCAGCCTCTCCCTGTCCCACGCGGTCGGCGGCGAAAGGCAGAGAGCTGTGTGTGGCAACGAGGCTGCAAGGAAAGTGAGAGGATCCTCCCCCTCCCTGCCACGTTACCTTCCACCCGCCGCATCGCGCTATACATCTCCCCGGCCTCGGCGCCGGCATTGTGCTTGACGTAACAATCCGGACCCGCCGCGGCGTGAGATACACGCGCGCAGTCTTATCTGACGTCTGCGCGGGCGGGGCGGGCCGCAAGCGTAACGCAAGCGTAACGCTCCCACGGGTCGGACACGCTCACGCTTCACGCGACATCGCAGTCTCTCTCGCTTTTGTTCGCCGAGGAAAGTTTTCCTTTGCCGAAATGTTGTTCGCTTTAACGTTTCCCCACCCCGCAGTCACACGAAAACACCCCCGGAAATGTCATACGCTGTCTCGGAACATAACGTAACCTGTGAAAAGGTGGGGGTGACTTTGTGACACAGGCTGTTTTTCACTACTATTCAAATTTTTTTCCAATTTCACAAAGGNATCTGACGCCTGCGCGGGCGGGGCGGGCCGCAAGCGTAACGCAAGCGTAACGCTCCCACGGGTCGGACACGCTCACGCTTCACGCGACATCGCAGTCTCTCTCGCTTTTGTTCGCCGAGGAAAGTTTTCCTTTGCCGAAATGTTGTTCGCTTTAACGTTTCCCCACCCCGCAGTCACACGAAAACACCCCCGGAAATGTCATACGCTGTCTCGGAACATAACGTAACCTGTGAAAAGGTGGGGGTGACTTTGTGACACAGGCTGTTTTTCACTACTATTCAAATTTTTTNCCCGGAAATGTCATACGCTGTCTCGGAACATAACGTAACCTGTGAAAAGGTGGGGGTGACTTTGTGACACAGGCTGTTTTTCACTACTATTCAAATTTTTTTCCAATTTCACAAAGGTTTCAAATGTTCAGTGGTGAAATCTGCACCACTGAATACCTGAAACATTCCGTTGAAATAGGGGACTATTTTAATTACTTTTTTTTATAGGGCTCGAAGTCGCCCTACATTTGTCACAAAGTGACCTCCGCTTGCGGAAGTTTTATTTTTATGCAATATATTTTTTACAATCTCTACAATAAATGATTTAGTAAGTGTAGTGAATCACTGTGCAGTTATTTCTTATGCCATGTAACTGTAGTTTCGGGCGCTAAGTAAATCTAACCCAAATGTATAATCGTAAATCATAAACTTTTTTGTAATAATATTTTATATAAACTAGTTATGTTAAACTAGCGTGTTGAATAAAAGTATGGCGTGGTTAACACAGTGTGTAGTATGGTTATAAAAATTAATTAAAATTTTTAAAAAAGTGTATTGAATTACCAATTACCGTAATGTAGACAAAGATAGCAAACACGTGTTACAATATTCCAAGTGTAAAGAAAAAGCAAGAAAAACTTTTTTGGTAGATTAAAATAAAATTGGAAATAAATTAAGAGGTGCAAATAAATTTATTTTATTAATTTTAAAACATTTGGTTTTGAATTAGTTAACGTATTTCCCCACTCTGCTACTTACTGTAATTAACCAACGTTAATTTTTCCTTAAAAGTAATTTATTATCGGCAAGCAATAATGCAATAGGTGTGCGAATGAAAATAACTTTAGATTTTTCGATAGTTCATATGGAACGCCTATATTAGTGCGACTACCGTAATTTTAAATCATAAATCATCTTCAGCTTTACGCCTCCATAAAAATATTGACCTCTCAAAGGTTACGGCTTCAATGTTGTTATGTAATAATACGAGAAATAGGTTCAGTAAAAAGTGTTTCCGGAAACGGTCAGTATTGTTTCCGTATGAAATGATAAACCATTTGCATAGCTTCATTACATTTCTGCGACAAATGATTAACAAAGTGATGGATTCAAACTAGGACATCTCATCAAGATTAATTAAATCTCAATTACGGATTTTAAAATGAATTTTTTACTTTATCGCTGACGTCATCCGGTGAAACACCGAGAGTTCTTTTAAAAATACAAGTTCAAACTGACGCCCAGAGCACTGAAAATATTTTTACGTGCTGTGTTGTAAAGTTAGTTATTTTAAAAATTTGCTGAAATAAATATGCGTTACACCAGCTGATTTATTCATTCGCACCGGAAATCAACTGCCATTGCGTGTAGAAAATATTCGCTCTTCCTTTACACACCATTTTCAAGGTGAAAAAATTCCGTTTCCTTCCGGTTGCTTCGGTCTTGTTCTAGATGCGAGAATTAAGTCATGAGAACGTACATCTTAAAGTCCTGCAGGTTGGGATAGGACCGACGCATCCTTATTCTGAGAAGAGTCTCGTGGTGCTTTCCAAGGAAGATGGTTGAAGATAAAATTAAACCCAAACCGGATCGAGGGAAAATAAGTCTAAGGCGCGCATGAATATATATTCGATTGAGTTTTAAGTTTCACAGCTATGCCTAATAGGTTTAAGGCGACGGGATGTTCTGAAAGTGGCGAATTCCGAACGGCTTGCTTACAGATTAGGTGATAAAATTATGAGTCATTTTGTGGGTGGCTCTCGAACCATCGCAGATTCAAAATTCGCACCACACGAGTGCGAAAGCCCTAGCGATCATACGCGGGAATAGCCCGATGCTGACTAAGCACGTGTTTTGCGGAGAAAGTGGACATTGAAGCTTTCAAGCAAGCCCACGTGACCCAACGTCAGAGCATGTTTGTCTCGCATGGCAGTGCAACTCGTTATGGATCCGCAGTACTGGAGCGTTGCCAACATACACTGAAGAGTAAAAAAAAACTGGAATAGGCGTGCNCCCGGAAATGTCATACGCTGTCTCGGAACATAACGTAACCTGTGAAAAGGTGGGGGTGACTTTGTGACACAGGCTATTTTTCACTACTATTCAAATTTTTTTCCAATTTCACAGAGGTTTCAAATGTTCAGTGGTGAAATCTGCACCACGGAATACCTGAAACATTCCGTTGAAATAGGGGACTATTTTAATTACTTTTTTTATAGTGCTCGAAGTCGCCCTACATTTGTCGCAAAGTGACCTCCGCTTACGGAAGTTTTATTTTTATGCAATATATTTTTTACAATCTCTACAAGAAATGATTTAGTAAGTGTAGTGAATCACTATGCAGTTATTTCTTATGCCATGTAACTGTAGTTCCGGGCGCTAAGTAAATCTAACCCAAATGTATAATCGTAAATCATAAACTTTTTGTAATAATATCTTATATAAACTAGTTATGTTAAACTAGCGTGTTGAATAAAAGTATGGTGTGGTTAACACAGTGTGTAGTATGGTTATAAAAATTAATTAAAAATTAAAAAAAAAGTGTATTGAATTAACAATTACCGTAATGTAGACAAAGATAGCAAACACGTGTTACAATATTTCAAGTGTAAAGAAAAAGCAAGACAAACTTTTTTGGTAGATTAAAATAAACTTGGAAATAAATTAATAGGTGCAAATAAATAAATGTTATTAATTTTAAAACATTTGGTTTTGAATTAGTTAGCGTATTTCCCCACTCTGCTACTTACTGTAATTAACCAACGTTAATTTTTCCTTAAAAGTAATTTATTATCGGCAAGCAATAATGCAATAGGTGTGAAAATGAAAATAACTTTAGATTTTTCGATAGTTCACATGGAACGCCTATATTAGTGCGACTACCGTAATTTTAAATCATAAATCATCTTCAGCTTTACGCTTCCATAAAAATATTGACCTCTCAAAGGTTACGGCTTCAAGTTTGTTATGTAATAATACGAGAAATAGGTTCAGTAAAAAGTGTTTCCGGAAACGGTCAGTATTGTTTCCGTATGAAATGATAAACCATTTGCATAGCTTCATTACATTTCTGCGACAAATGATTAACAAAGTGATGGATTCAAACTAGGACATCTCATCAAGATTAATTAAATCTCAATTACGGATTTTAAAATTAATTTTGTACTTTATCGCTGACGTCATCCGGTGAAACACCGAGAGTTCTTCAAAAATACAAGTTCAAACTGACGCCCATAGCACTGAAAATATTTTTACGTGCTGTGTTGTAAAGTTAGTTCTTTTAAAAATCTGCTGAAAAAAAAAATGCGTTACCCCAGCTGACTTGTTCATTCGCACCGGAAATCAACTGCCATTGCGTGTAGAAAATATTCGCTCTTCCTTCACACACCATTTTCACGGTGAAAAATTCAGTTTCCTTCCGGCTGCTTCGGCCTTGTTCGAGATGCGAGAATTAAGTCACGAGAAAGTACATCTTAAAGTGCTACAGGCTGGGATAGGACCGAAGCATCCTTATTCTGAGAAGAGTCTCGTGGTGCTTTCCAAGGAAGATGGTTGGAGATAAAATTAAACCCAAACCGGATCGAGGGAAAATAAGTCTAAGGCTCGCATGAATACATATTCGATTGAGTTTTAAGTTTCACAGCTATGCCTAATAGGTTTAAGGCGACGGGATGTTCTTAAAGTGGCTAATTCCGAACGGCTTGCGTACAGATTAGGTGATAAAATTATGAGTCATTTTATGGGTGGCTCTCGAACAATCGCAGATTCAAAATTCGAGCCACACGAGTGCGAAAGCCCTATCGATCATACGCGGCAATAGCCCTATGCTGACTTAAAACCTGGCCGTAAGCACGTGTTCTGCGGAGAAAGTGGACATTGAAGCTTTCAAGCAAGCCCACGTGACCCAACGTCAGAGCATGTTTGTCTCGCATGGCAGTGTAACTCGTTATGGATCCGCAGTACTGGAGCGTTGCCAACATACACTGAAGAGTAAAAAAAAATTGGAATAGGCGTGCGTATGCACATAACAGAGGTATGGAACCTATCAGAGTAACGCGATGCGGTCGGCAGCTAGATCGGTTACTGCTGCTACAATGGCAGGTTATCAAGATTTAAGTGAGTTTGAACGTGGTNGCAGATCTTGTGAACCTCCATCCCTAATTTGCAGAGACACGAGGCCAACGACTACGCAAAATACAACAATAGCAATGGAAAAAAAATGCTGTTGTTGAATGAGATAGTGACAAAACTTCTATATTTTCCTGTCGATCATTTGAAAATTTATCTATCCAGGGCACCGTATTTGAGTAGCCTTTAAGATACAATTAATTAAGCGTCTTCAATCCTCCTGTGTTCTTCTTGATGTCATATTCAATATGAGTTTTTATATTTTTCAATCCTGACTGAACATTTTTTCTATTTGCACGTAACCTGCTTAAAATTAGTTTCCTGTAATTCTTCACTTTCTTTATTAATACTTAGTATCTATGTCTCTGTATGCAATGATGTAGTGTATATTATTCTTAATGATTAATAGAATATTATTAACGCCTATAATAACTGACGAGTTATGTAATTACGCCAATTACGCCACTGCAGTATTAAGTTTCCCCCAAGGTCTTATCTCGTCCTGTACCGACTGATTTACAAGTAACACTATGTATTCGTGGTAAAGCCAACAAGCATTGCTGGAACTATATATGCAAAAGAATATTGCACTTATGTCGTATAAGGAAGGAATTTCCGAGTATGTGGAATCCGAGCTTCACTTCCGTTTCATCAGATTATCAAGCATCACGCAGTTCCTCCAAATGTCTTTCTTGTTCGACAAAGGTACGACAGCAAAATGTAAATACAGTTACTCATAAAATAAACATGGTTGGGCGAGCCTTATTGACCCCCCATTTGTTCTTACCTTCAGGACTGGATAGAATTGAAGTCACTGCAAAATATAAAAATATTAATAATAATAAATGAAATAATCGTACTGCCAAATTTTAACAAAATAAATACTCACAGACATATAAGTTAAGCAACTAGTAGAAGTGGTAAAAATTAAATCAAACTTCGTGCGTTCAAAGGCCGTAGGAATTTATTACAATAATAGCAATATAAGGAATATATTACATCACACGGACAACAGAGTTAAAATACGGGAGATGCTGGTCCAATGGCATCAGGGCGTTGCACTCCTCAGGCCGGGAAACATGCGTCTGTTTGGAAGAGAGTCGGAAGAGATTCGTACAGCCGTTGTATCCTGCCTTGAGGAAAGTCGGCTCTCGGCTATTGTAACGGGCCCTCTGCATCCTGTAGATCGGCGCCGGGTCGGAGTTCACACCCGAGCTGATCCAACACAAGTTCTATTGGGGACAGATCGGGGTAGCCCGGGTGATGCCAGTCGCCTAAACATGGCGCGGGATCACACAGGACGGCGCAGATTGTACGGTAACTGTCTGGATGGCAGGCGTCGAAGTCAAGGAAATATTGGCGAACAATACGGCGATCGTGGCACGTCGTTCGTCAAGAATCCTTCATACGTTTGACCACTGAGTCTTCTCGGCAGGAGATGTGGCCCCACTAAACAGTCGCGAATAATGCCGGCCCGAAAATTGACCGTGAATTGTTGTTGATGCTGCGTTTGTACAATTGCACGAGAATTTTTGTGTTCCCATGCGTGGTGCTGATTTTCGTAATTAATTATCTGGTCTCGTTGGGATGTCGCCTCGTCCGTAAACAACGCCGATTCACTGGGTTCACGCATTGTCGGGCAAACCAAAGGCAGAACGTACGTGGTGTAGGAAAATACTGGTGTCAGGGCCTGAACACGCTGCAGATGGTACGGATAAAGTATATTCTCAAGTCATACTCCCTTACCAGGCCACTACGACATTGGGGTAGCCTAAATGCCTGGAAGTTGCACTGCACATCCACGCGGCCTCAAGCAGAACCACAATGCTTCTTCCAGACTCCCCTAGGCTCTAATAATGTTGTCTAACGCGGCATAATTCGTGTTCGGTGAACTGACTGACGCTTCGCACACGCCTTATAAAACTATGGCCATAATCATGGTAGAACCACTAATGCACTCTGACGACCATTCAGGAAGTTACAGTTCATTGCACCTCCAATAATTTAAACACACAGCGANGAACCACTAATGCACTCTGACGACCATTCAGGAAGTTACAGTTCATTGCACCTCCAATAATTTAAACACACAGCGATGTGAACCAAATAATGCACTACTTGAACCTTTCCTTCTGTGAGCTTTACTTTTTTTTATCAGTCAACGTACTTCTTAGTTTAAGATACCCCTTCCTAGAGTCAGCAAAATCTGCTTGCAAAAAAAGACATTTCGCTCAATCAACTATCTATTTCGGTCTATTCTTACAGAACAAAGTTTTTTTTTTTCCTTCGAACCAACCTTAATCTTAATGCAATGTTCCATCACAGGCACGGGTATGTTTCACAGCCACCCGTTAGACACTCCGTATTGTGATTATTCTTCTCAAGCGTTAAATTAAAATATTCAAAATAATATTATGCTTAAGGAAGATGATATAAGCTGTTCATAAATGCACAGTGGTAACGTAGCATAACTCTTCTACTCGTTTTTAATGTTAAATTGTATACCTGCCGACGTTTTAGTAATATCATGGTGATAGCTATATACATTTGCTACGGCAGAAAAAGTAATGGTTGGTTTTATGTGTAGTAAAACACTGTGGCTCCACCCTCACCAGAGAGTAATATCCTACAGAAGTGTTTTGATTGCAGCTATGAAGCAAGTAAATATGGGACAAAATATCGGAAATTGATCGTTTTATAGGGAACCTAGCGTGTCTCTCGACATGACAGCACTACAAGCCTAGTAGAGTTCTTTCCCAAACCCTAGTTTCAGTTTTTTTATCTGTGAGATATTTCTTTCTGAACCTCGCTTCAGAAGTACAATTACTATTTTTTCTCCNCTAGTTTCAGTTTTTTTATCTGTGAGATATTTCTTTCTGAACCTCGCTTCAGAAGTACAATTACTATTTTTTCTCCTGGAAAATGGTTTGCGTTTGAAAAGGCTAAAATTTATCCCACGTCTGAACTTGTAATAATTTTTTTACCGGCATTTTAACTGCAGCGCACTTTTACCAGGACAAGCGGCAACGTCACTTCAGTGGCATTATTTGCACGTCATGCTCTCAGAAATAAATTGCCGCCTTATACTATTTTCTGTCATAAATTACCGTCCCTCACAATACAAAAGCCGGGGATGATTGTCCTGGTACTTAAGTTCCCAGGAATGTGGGAACGCATTTAAAAATCTAGGCCAGTGATGGCCTGCCGTATTCTTACGAGCGCCGGAAGTACTTTTTAAATACCCAGGTGAAATTTGGCTAAGGCATCATTTACTACAGAACCAGGAACTTAGCCTACTTTTGTAGCGAGCTCGGTATTGAGCCGACATTCGACTTGAAGCAATGACCTGGAAGTAAAGGTTCATCCTACTCAGGTTGGGGTGCTCAGTGCTAATAGTTTGGCAAGTAAGAATGTGCACCGTCAGGTAGCACTGATGTTGCATGTGTACCGGAATAATTGCAATTTTTATAAAATATACGTAACTGTGCAAGATCTCCCGATCGGTATTGTTAGAACTTACGTAAGAAAATAAACTTTGTTTCTCACACTAGAATGTAAATTAAACTCTCAACAATTTGTTTAACATACGGTTTAAAACTGAATTAATCAAAATAATGGATTGCATAAATACTTTATTGAAACTTGACAACAGAATCAAACAATTCCCTGTAACGGCAGCTATCTTTATTTCACCATTAAATTCGTAGCTTTTTAAAATTAAAACAAACATATTTATTATATCTAAATACTTACTAAATGAAGTTCGATTTAAACACGCTCTTTCATACAAAAATATATGGAATTTCTCAATTTACTGCTAGCTCAAAAGCGAACTCTTTGGAACACCAGTTCACCTTGCAGTGGAAATTTTCCCTATACCAACTCTCCCATAAGGAATCTCGTTTAAATCTCAACCTGAATAGAATAAACCTTATTATAAGTACGCTGAAAGGAACCATGGTCTCTGTGCTATCCACTGACGTGACAATGTAAATACGCATGTTTTTCCCTCATGTAGGCAAAATCAGCAGGTATGAGAGGAGGCTGTGAGTAGAAAGATTACGCCGATTTTGGAACGAGTATGTGGGTTTTCTCAAAGTGCTCCCATATTTTTTTAACATATAAAATTTTACTGTGGGAGTCCTTTTGTGGTCACAATTACACATATATAGAAACAAATGGCAGTTGACGTTCTGACACCGTGAGGTGAACATCGATTTGGAAGCATTCTCTCGCTATACAGTGAATATGAATCGCGAACACGAAGGTCTTCCTTTGACCTCATCGAACATGCAGCCGCGACCTTCATCATCACTGCCTGATTGCCGACTGTGTCGATTCTGCAATCGAGTTTTTTCCCTTCGGTTAAAATGCTCGTCGACATGAAATACTCACCTGTACGAAGAGTCCTTTTCTCACGAGAAAGAATTACGACAGTGGCCACACAGTTTATGCAAGGTGATATATTGAATAACTATATCATGAACTGTAACGATTTGTCTTTTGAGAGCCAGTAAGTGATGCCGTCATACCCCCCGCTACATCGGTGGGTACTGATTCCACAGACGATTGTGACGAGAGAGTTAGTGCTAAAGGCGGAATGAGTGCAGTAGAGTCGGTTTGTGTGGAATGAACAGTTGCAAGACTTCCGCATGAAATCGATGAACTTCAAAATAAACTGTCGTTGGCTTTAAATACTGATGATGACCATGCGACTCCTTCAAAGAAAAGTAAAATAGGTACGAGGATGAAACAGGAGGTGAATATGATCGTGAAGATAGCATTCGTGATTATAACTATGACAATAGTGTTTATGAAGACGATGATTTTCTCGAGGCACCGACGCACCCTTCCACCACATTTGCTGCAACTTGAGACATGAAGAAGGCAGAAGATGTCAAGAATGCTGGTTATACATTTCCCGAAGACCCGGATGAACTTGATTATAGACTCAGATATTTGATTGGCCTGCAAAAACGCGGGGATCTCTCACGCATTGTTGAAATATCTTCAATCATTAGAAAACTGAAGGGGAGGGGTTATATCACATGATGTGATAAACTGTTTTCTTCTGAAATTGTAATTACAAAATAATAATGTATTCATATTATAAAATAATTGTTTTTAATTTTATTTATGAGTGTCGTACCTTATCATCCCTCAATTTTAAAGTGGTACTACGAGCACTCAGCTATTAAGGTAAATATTCGCATACAGAATATTAATGAGGCTTTTCGTACAAAAAAATGCATGGATAGTTAACTGCGTTCAAAACATGAATTCTGTCGACATGTACAAATTTGGAGACAGCTGGTGAATCGTTTTTTTTTTTTTTTANACCCCCCGCTACATCGGTGGGTACTGATTCCACAGACGATTGTGACGAGAGAGTTAGTGCTAAAGGCGGAATGAGGAGATTGTGAAAGATCTATGGAAAGTTTGAAATATTGATGGGAAGATTGCGAAAGATTGATGGAAAGATTGCAAAATATTTATGGAAAGATTGAAAGATTAATGGAACGATTGTGGTGCTGATTGCAGTTTTGATTGTGGTGCATGTGGAGTGGTTGTGGTGCATGTGAAGCAATTGTGGAGCGGTTTTAGAGCATTTGGAGCGATTGTGGAGTATGTGGCGCGCGTGGAGAATGTGGAGCGTTTGTGGAGCACGTGAAGCGATTGTGGAGCATGTTGAGTGATTGTGGAGCATGTTGAGCGATTGTGGAGCATGTTGAGTGATTTTGGAGCTGTTTTGGAGAATGTGGAGCAATTGTGGAGAATTTGGAACACATGAAGCAATTGTGGAGCATGTGGTGCTGATTGATGGAAAGACTGCGAGATTGATCAAACGATTAATAAAAGAACAAGTATTTATAAATGTTTTAATTTTTAAATATTTTTTGGAAGTTTTTGGATTTTATAAAAGTTATTAGAATTTATTTTTGGGTGCAAGGTTATCCAAGGCCATGGACACAGTTTCAAGGTCACATATGTGAGGTCAAGGTGAAAATCATCCAGATATAACATTTTGGTCGGAGTCATCAGTGCCACCTAGGTGCTGAAAATGTAAACAAATGACAAACTAAAAAACCAATATGGCGGGTGGAGCGACAGAGTAATCTAAAGTGAATGGAAAGGGAAGGGAATGTTAATAAAATGTGAATGATTNAATATGGCGGGTGGAGCGACAGAGTAATCTAAAGTGAATGGAAAGGGAAGGGAATGTTAATAAAATGTGAATGATTGGAGGGGGTAGTCGTCTGGTGGACGTGGTGCTGAGGGATACATCTGAAATTGTAAGTTTTTAAGAATAATTTAGAAGAAATAATTTACAAAAAATAACTTTTAATAACATTTTTATTTTTTTTATATATTCTTAGGAAATTTTTGAGATATTTAATTAATTTTCTGGTTTAAGGTCAAAAGTCACCAGGTTAAGGTCAAAGGTCAAAGTCACATGGATCCAAGATGACAGTAGTAGTCAGTAATGTAATATGTTCGCTGACTTTTATGAATTTATACAGTTTTTGCAATATTTTTCGAGTTTTGGTTTTTATCGTTATCCAAGGCCACCGTGGTCAAGGTAAAATGCCAAGGTTACTAAGGCCAAGGTCGAAGGTCAAGGTCCCCTGGGTCTAACATGGTGGCTGGTCGATTCCAGTCCATCGTTCCCTCTTAGCCCAAACATTAAAAATGTTAATTTAATAATTAAAAAAATTCATTTTTTAATAGTTTTTATAAATATATATATATTTTTTTTAGGGATTTTTTTTGGGATTTTTGGGAATTGTTTGGCATTTTTTAGAATTTTTTGAACATTTTTATGTTTTAGGTCAAAGGTCACTGGGGTCAAGGTCAAAGGTCAAGATCACATGGATCCAATATGACGGACAATATGGCTGACAGAACCAAGATGGCTAATTATTATGCCTGACTCTTGACCCTGGACCCTTGTAACAATTTGGCTTTCCCTACGCCTATAAAACAAATAAGGCTGCCACTGCTCTGCCCTCGAAAACGATCCCCCCAAATCTGTACGGTGGATCAAAATTTGCCTTTCGTGGGATCGTTTTTGCAGATTGGGGATCGGTGTTTTTTGAGGTAAAAACGAGAATTTTTTAGGGAAAAAAATAAAGCTTTTAGAGTAAAAGGGAAATTTTGTCGATTTTAAGGTAAAATTTTTTTAATTTTTAGGGGAAAATGGCCACTGGCCGACCGGAATGACAGAGCAAGAACAGTTCCGACGCTCCGAGACCCCAGACCCTTGTCCCAAAATCGGCATAATCATTCTACTGCTGTCGCTTATTGGAGCCCGCTGTACTACCCTAGGGGCAAACCTGTCGTTCCGACAAGCTCGAATAACATATATATATATACAGGGTGTATCAGTACAGCGGTTATAAACTTTCAGGAGATATAGAGTACACCTAGACGATTAGAAATCACATAGCAATGCATGGTCGGAAACGCTTTCCTGGCGCGGTAGTGTCGACACAAAACACAAGAAAGGAAGGACACGAACAGGGTCATCTGTTGCTTCGGTTTGCGTAGCGACATCTATCGCGTACACCAGCCAAAGACGTCCCAGAATTTTTGCTGCACTAAGAAAATAAACATGTTTTCTCACCCAAGACAGAACCTCTTGGCATGAAACTGGACTCTTAGGCGGTCCTGCATCTGGAACTTCCCCAGTTTGATTTTTAAAATATAATGTGGAACTCCAAGTAGGTAGTTATATTCTAGGTTTCGCATTAGTTACCTGCGTAACTGAACAGCTTAATGTACTCTTTAAATTTAACTTCACGCTTGTACCTGGGTTTCCGCTATAACTATCTTCCAAACANAACATGGTAGTTGTAAACTAATAATTTTCCTCGCTAAGTACGCTTAACTTTTTACCTCTGTCAACACTGCGGACATAATTTCCTAACACGATCTCGTTTAGTAAATTGAGCGCTGGTTTGCATAACGCGCTCCAGAACCGGTTCCCCAACTCGGGCGATCAGCATACACACCTATTCCTGAACTCGGCGTACTTTCTTGATAGACGCTGTTCACGGTAAAGTGAGCACTTTCGAGGCCCTAGTTACTTTTTACTCTCAGCTATTTATTATCCTTTAACCAGTTTTAAAATTAAATATTGCCATGTAAGTAATAAACACAGTGCGTATATTGCACGGCGCTGAGAAGTTGACGTCTAAGGCTAAAATAAAATACGTTAATTGACTATTATTCCAATTGAGAGGGCTTTCAAAAGTGCTCACTTTACCGCGAACAGACTACAACAGTAACCAAACCGCTGTCAACTGGTTGTCGCAGAACCACAAAAATGTTGCTCACTTACTATAAATACACTTTTATTAATATATTCTTATAACCTTACATTACCGGTGTTTCATAGGCTCCTACAACCAAACCTGTTTATATATGGAACTAAAATTATCTGTTTTAATTTCTTCGTGCGTTTAAAACATTTTGGCTTTAACTTTGCGCTAAAACGGGACCTATCCTTCCATTATGTGAATTAGGAGTTGTTTCCAAGCATCGGTTGAAGGTCTACACCACTTGAAATTATTCATAGTAGCAGGCGGTAGACGTATATTGAATCCTGGAAAGAGTGACAGTAATCCGTGATCCATCATAGGCCTTTGTTTCTACACGTTCGAAGCTGTAGAAGTGAGCTTCTTAGCGTTTAACTGGTAGAACAACAATTAGACGAGAGATAATACCGACACGAAGAAATAATTTACATTAGTCAAGACGCAAATAATTAACTTTTAAAATTGG
>NQII01006733.1:89376-101887 GCA_002778355.1 Clitarchus hookeri
GGTCACTTTTTTTTTTTTTAACTGAGCCTTAACGTGGTAGTTGTAAACTAATTATTTTCCTCGCTAAGTATGCTTAACTTTTTACCTCTGTCAACACTGCGGACATAATTTCCTAACACGATTTCGTTTAGTAAATTGAGCGCTGGTTTGCATAACGCGCTCCAGAACCGGTTCCCCAACTCGGGCGATCAGCGTACACACCTATTCCTGAACTCGGCGTACTTTCTTGATAGACGCTGTTCACGGTAAAGTGAGCACTTTTGACGCCCTGGTTACTTTTTACTCTCAGCTATTTATTATCCTTTGACCACTTTTTAAATTAAATATTGCGATGTAAGTAATAAACACAGTGCGTATATTGCACGGCACTGAGAAGTTAACGTCTAAGGCTAAAATAAAATACGTTAATTGACTATTATTCCAACTGAGAGGGCTTTCAAAAGTGCTCACTTTACTGCGAATCGACTATGACAGTAACCAAACCGCTCTCAACTGGTTGTCGCAGAGCCACAAAACTGTTGCTCACTTACTATAAATACAATTTTATTAATATCTTTTTAGGTATAACCTTACATTACCCGTGTTTCATCGACTCCTACAACCAAGCCCGTTTATGGAACTAAAAATATCTGTTTTAATTTTCTTGTGCGTTTAAAACATTTTGGCTTTAATTTTGCGCTAAAACGGGACCTATCCTTCCGTGATGTGAATTAGGAGTTGTTTCCAAGCATCGGTTGAAGGTCTACACCCCTTGAAATTATTCATATTAAAAGACGGTAGACGTATATTGAATCCTGGAATGAGTGACAGTAATCCGTGATCCACCATAGGCCTTTGTTTCTACATGTTCGAAGCTGGAGAAGTGAGCTTCTTAGCGTTTAACTGGTAGAACAACAATTAGACGAGAGATAATACTGACACGAAGNGGGGGGGGGGTAGTTTCATATTGTATTATATTTCAGCATACATCGAAGTCCATGGAGTCACTTCAGTGTTATACTAATCGAAGAGTCCCACCGTAAAACTGATGATGAAGGCTGATGAAGAATCGGATTACGACGGCAGTCGGCACGTGCAGTGGGTCTTCTTGGTAGCCCCTTGGTCCATCTTGCTCGGCCGGCGTCATGTAGAGAGAAGATTCGGTTATGAGGTGTTCCGTTGGTCTATATTGTCCCTGGGGATCGTACACAATCGTGCCCTAGTTCCCAGTTGGGAGGAGGAGATTCTTACTGTTCCAACCAGCAGGCTTGATTACACTTCTACGGGAGATGACGCGTTCAGTCAGGCCCTCGAATTAAGGTCTGGCCACGCTATCATAACAATACAGGGGGATTCACGAGGAGTTACCGTCACTCACAGGGCCTATTCCTTACATCATTTGGAGCAAAATATGTCATATAAATGTGGGCCCTATTCCCAATATTTATACAGTAATTCAACAAATTGTAAATGCCTAGATTATTGCGTATGGGGACGGATGAAGGATATTGTTTGCCAGAGGACTGCACAAACACGTGAGGAAATACTTGCGCGTATCATGCATGCCGCAACAGAAACCGAAGACAGTCGTGTGCAGCTACGTACAGCAACACGCGAGGTTCATAAGCGTGCGGCCAAGTGTATGGAAGTAGACGGAAACAGTTTTGAGCAGTTTTGTAAGCTTGTTTGACGCAATTGTGATGCTCAACTGTAAACAATACGGTATGATAATACATCTGTTTAGATTTGTGATTTCGTGTGGTGTGCATTGCAGACAAACTTTTAAATTAGTTTTTCCCGTCCACCGTTTGGGGACGCCATCTTGTCCACCATATTGACTAAACAGACAAATTAACAATAAAGTGTTAGTAGTGCGCAATATGGCGTTGGCGCATGTTGTTTCGTTGTGCGCGATCGTTTTAACGTCATCGTAATTAACTATATAGTATACACAGTCCATTACCGTCATCCCGTACCAAGACAAAATCACTGTATTTACTTCTAAAAGGGTTATTATTTAATTTGACAATTTTTAAAATGTTTCGAATTACTCTGTAAATATTGGTAATAGGGCGCACATGTAAATTACTTATTTTTCTCCAAATGGTGTGAGGAATACGACTGGTATATGGAGCCATGATGTCTGCAGTGCGTCCCACAACTGTTGAAGGGTGCGTAGCGGAGGAGACAGACGGCCAAAAATATTCAATTGGATTGAGATCGGGGCTGTTTGGGGGCCAGCCACGTGCGTACACTTATAGCCGTGTGGCCCGGCGCATTATCGTGCTGGAAGATCCCATCCTCCCGAGGAAAGACAGTCATCATGTACGGGTGGACGTGATCGCCGAGGATGGATTCATAACCAAATTGATCAACAGTGCCTTCCACACGGATAATGGGACCTAGAGAAAACCACGAGATCATTCCCCAGACCATAACACTGCCCCCACTGCCACGTGTTCGTCCAGCAATGGATGCAGGGTGTTGGTTCTCCTACGTTTCTNATCCGTTCTATGCAGCTTAAAACGTGACTCGTCGGAGAAGGCTACCCATCGTCAATCAGCAGCGGTCCAGTCGCCATACTGTCGAGGATATTCCAACCGTTTCCGTTGATGCACCTGTGTTAGGATGGGTGCAGTCAACCTCCGTCTACTCCGGAGCCCTTTTCGCAGAAGGGTTCGCTGAACTGTTGCGGTAGACACGTGTCTGGATGCCTCCTGGTTCATATGGACGGTGAGCTGTTCCACTGTAGTCTGTCGATTGGCATTCACGCACCGTCGTAGTCGACGTTCACCTCGGACATCAATGGCGCGTGGAGCTCCGCAGTTTCCACGACGGTTATTCCCAATGGTGCCATTTGTCCTTTCATGATACACATTTACCACAGAGGCACGTGAACAGTTGACAAACGTCACTGTTTCCGAAATGCTGCCCTCCTTGGCCCAAAAGCCGATGATCATCCCTTTTTGCAACCCGGTTAAATCGCTTACCTTACCCATGACAGCAGGAAGCGGACTGTGTACAGCCAGCCTGTCGGTCCGCTTCACCAGCTTACGTCACGGGCCGTGCGTCATGGGCTACGCGCTGCAGATGGCACTTCTAGCAGATGATCATAATTAGTCATGTAGTCATCACAAACATATGATACGTGAGAGTTTTAAGAGGTACAGAAAAGGCGAAACAGTAAGGATAACGGCGTTGGAGAAGGGCAGAGGAGACGCAGAAGGTGGCGATGCAGCCAGGCCGCTCGGTAGGCNACAGTAAGGATAACGGCGTTGGAGAAGGGCAGAGGAGACGCAGAAGGTGGCGATGCAGCCAGGCCGCTCGGTAGGCGCCGCATCTGAAAGTCCCTTTGCGTGAAAGCTGCAAGCCTTGACCACCCGCCTGCACTTGGTGATTGGCTGGGCGTAGTTACCCAACCGTCCATCGCCAGCCAGAAGACGACAGCGACGCCTCACAACGCAACCTGCTGGCTCACGATGGCCGTGGCGCAACACGGGTGTCTGCACGCTAAACTGCGCTCGCAGCTCAACCGGTTACGTTCTGTACTTCGTTCCGCGTCGACAGTCGACACAGTTGATGTGCGATCACCCGATGACGCTGGGTTGCAAACCACTGTTTTATTCTTCGGCAGACGACCTCCGGGGCCGACATTACTAAGATCCTCTTCGGACCACGAGGATTCAGGATCGGGACCCGGGTAATTATGTATTTATTCAGTGAGTTGCGCCGTGAACTGGAGCCATGAGAGGAAGAGACATAGTAGAAATGGGATACATATTGAGGGGAATGGGTGAGGGGGGAGGGGGCAGAACACCGAAATTACGCATCGGCTCAAGGGGCAACTTTCGCCAATTTTTGCCACGTGTCCGCCGGAAATCGAACCCGACCACGGCCTCCCGAAGCCAGGGTAAATCATAGAAGTATGCGGGTCGTTTAGGAATAAATTTAAATCAAGTATATTGCATCTCACGACAAGCGTTCCGGCATAATACTTTAAGTTGATAATTTTCACTCGGTGCTCACGTTCACAGCTGTTTGGTGAGAGTCTGTCTCGAACCACCGCCGTAACGGCTTCCTCAATTAAATATTGTGATTGATATCTCTTATGTGTTACGTCTTTTCCTCCATTCTCTTACGTTTAGTGCCGGGTTACATTTACGTGGGACACCCTACTTTGTCTTTCCGTTGTTGATGTTGTATACATTTCGGATAACGAAGGTCAACCCCAAGGATTCCTCATATTCCCTCACTTTGACGATTCGCATTACTGCAGGCGAAGACAGCGAATTGTGTGGGGATCCGCCACCTCCTACCCCTCCCCCCCACCTTTTCTGGGGCTAATTTTTTTAAATTTAAATATGGCAGAAGAAAAATTTTGAACCAGAGAAAAAGTGTGTTGGTATCTCTGAGAGGCTGCGTCGTGTGAGTTCTACCACCTAGGCGAACCGTGTTCAATTCCGGTCGGGGTCGCTCCTAGATTTTCGCATGTTTGAATCGTGTCCGGACGATGCCGTTGGTCGGTGGGTTTTCTCGGGGTCCTCCCGTTTCCTTCGCTCGCTTCAACCTCAGCGGCTCTAAAAGATCTCGAAGTTAAGAGCCGCTCAAACCTCTCCGCTCCCCTCTCCACACTCGTGTGACTACGCAGCGAGGCTATGTACTTACTTAANCTCCGCACTCGTGTGACTACGCAGCGAGGCTGTGCACTTACTTCAAATAATCATTTTACCTAAAATACATTTAGAAAACATTATATGAACAACTAAAAAAATTGAGTAAATGTTTGGCGTATAAAATTGTTAAGTATTTACAGTGAAGTTAAACTCCAACTGGTCCGCATAAAACTATGCACATATCTCTGTGCTTCAAGTAGTGGCCATGTTTGACCAAATGCCAGACACTCGAAAAGAGACCATGGGGAATCGATGTGATCTAGGGATTTATTTTCTCTTGGATGTTTATTAATATTTTTCATATATATGTTATATAACATTGTATTATAGCTTGGAGTATAGGAGTTAAGTTATCACCTGTGTTTCTATGGATGGTAGTATCGCATTGAAATAACTTTGTTATTTTTCAAGTCCGCGTCCCCATTGGCAGAGCTCCAGCTACGCACATAGGCGTTGCAAGCTGGTACGCCAATGAGCATTGCAAGCTTGACCGAGAATTAATTTTTCCACACGAGCTGTCATTCTCTACCAGATACTATGCGACTCCCCACTTCTCCAGCCGTTGTCGCCATTCACGCCAAAATGTTTCGTTATTTCGTGTTTTATCTTTATTTGCAAGGTAAATAGGTCTACCAACTATCGATTGCTCCACTAACAACGTTATTTTTACGAGTTTGTAGATAAGTTTCCACCCATATTTTTTAAACGCTAGACATTTGAATGGTAATCCAAATTTTATGTTATGTTAGATATGTGACAATTGTACGTTAATAAATCAGTAGTTACGTCTGTACTCCAGACTAAAGTAATTATACAAAAAACCTCATTCGATTTTTTTTCTTAAAATTAAATATTAAGGGAATCAAGCAATCCCCTATAGCGCGTGAAACAAAAATTTGTTTCTGAAAACAAACAAAAAAATATTATATATTTGTACCAGACACCATTCCACTTTTACACTTTACATGTAACGTCGTTTACCTTAAATTTTGAATTTATTTTTGCATAACCACATAACTAAATCATAGTATTACTCGCTATGTAATACACAAATTAAAAATAAAACTTAACCAAGGATAAAAGAAAATAAAGGGCAGCTGAAAGGCGTGGTTATAACTTGGTTTAATGTAAGCTCAAATAATTTTATTAAAAAAAAAATCAGAAGAGGGGTGAAAAAATCGAAAATTTGAAAATATTTTCTTAAATTCGGCTTATTGAAAATATTTTATATGTTATTATCACATTTATTACATAGATAGTTGTGTAACGCCTTGCGGGAGCCTTTGTTTTAAAGGAATCTAATTTATTTCGTTCCTGCAAGCGTGTTCTAAAAACAGGAAAATTGTGAAATATATGGAACCTATTTTTACCAAAGAAATGGCACAGAGTTAAAAGCTGATTGAGATAAAATCAGAATAATGATACTTGGAAAGCATGAAAAGGGACATGATGAACGTAGTTATTGTGCATGAAGAGGGAGAGGATTATGGTCGAGACAGTCGATCCTCCCTGGAGGCCGAAGAGGCGACGGTGCGGAACAGTTCCGCTTGCCTCACAGCTGAAGGCGGGCGCCGGGCTCTTGGGCAACACGAGGCTCTAGCCGGGACTTAGAGGTGGGGAGCGGGGTGGGAATCGCTGCCGAGTCTGCGGAGAGCGCCGGCCGAGAGTGGGGAAGGACAGCGGCGGGGGTCAGGGGTCGCCTGCCCCCTGGCAGAGACGGCCACGCTGGGAAGCACTTTCCCTTCGTGCGAGACGATCCCCGCGCTCAGTTCTCCGTGACGCTTGGGTGTCGCGTCGCAAGGAGGCAACTTTGCGGTCGGTTCACAGAGAGACGTTTTGGCCGGCACTAGCAAGAGTTGGTATTCCGGACAAATTTTGGGAATACGACTTTTCGTAAGAAAATATAAACAAAAAACAGGTGAAAAATAAAATTGCACAGACGTAATTTAATCTATGGGCTTTCATCGCGTGTAATAAAATCCCACTGTTACGGATCTCACTTGCACTGGGAAGCGCAACAGCGGAAACACTACACGCAGATTCAATACCTAGCTCATAGCTCTTAAGGCCGAATATTGCTCACGTACCACTTGCCCCATCGCCGCAACACGCATGGCTATGAACTGGCGTGCAGTGTTCTCGCAGTGCTGCGGGCACCCATGGGATTCTCAGCGGTGATCGTGTCATTTTATTGATGGAAAGTCTGTAGCAAAGTTCAATACAGGTTTCTATCGTAGTTTGGCTCGTGTCCGGCTAGTATCTTTTAAGATACGGCAGTCTGAAAAAAAAAAAAACATTTCTAACTATATTAGGGGGCTCCAAAATAATATTTACAGCAAGCGTGGTAACTTTAAAGTACCGTTCCGCCCTTGTCCAAGGTATGGTGTCTTTTCGTGGGATAACATACTGGTGGCACGTTTAATAGTTTCGTCAAAAAAACCACGATTTATAACACTTTGCAACGCAGTTCAAGCGCCAGGCAGCCTCTCAGATCTCTCCTCGCACTACCAAAGCTCACGTGCCACCTGGACCATAAATATTTCCTAATGTTTTTAGCACAATGCAACATCTTCTGCTGTAATATAAAATAATAATCTAAAGAAATTACGCAAATGGAGGAAATTAACTTTTAAAAAATAACTAAACGAGTTATGAAAACTTCTTATTTGTATTTTATTTCTTGCAGATTTTCGAATGGAATTGAACTGATGCGTCAGGCTGGATTGTTCGTGTTTTTTAAACGTCGCGAAGCATATTTCCTGTAAGTTTGTTATGCGGTTAGCCCGTATTTCAGTTTTAACTGCAGAGATAAAACCTACAGTCAGAATGGCCATAAGAAACCCTTACCGCAGCTGAAACAAACAGTTGGATTAAAAGAAATTGCAACATTCCAGTCCCGTGACTTCAATGAACAGTTCAGCTGAAACTAAACTTGGTTTTAAAACAACTTTTTGAAATTTGTGCGAATCAATATTGTAAGTCGCAATCCTCACATTTTTTTAATGAAAAAACCATGAGGTACGTTATTTTTCANAATGAACAGTTCAGCTGAAACTAAACTTGGTTTTAAAACAACTTTTTGAAATTTGTGCGAATCAATATTGTAAGTCATCCTCACATTTTTTTTATGAAAAAACCATGAGGTACGTTATTTTTTAAGTGATTTGCTATTTTTATCACGTTATCACTGGTATCATGTTAGGAAACCATGAAATATCCACAAAATCTACGGTNAAGTGATTTGCTATTTTTATCACGTTATCACTGGTATCATGTTAGGAAACCATGAAATATCCACAAAATCTACGGTAAAATTTGGTGGCTACTGAGCGACCTTAACAGCGAGGTCTTAATCGCCGCTGAGGGTGGAATGAGGTGAGGACGATGCAGCGGCAGAATGCAAGGGCGAGGGAAGCGGGAGTACCCAGAGAAAACCCGCCGACGAACGGCAGCTTTCACCACGATCCCCACATGTTGAACCCGGTAGTCGAGCCCAGTCGTTATTACCGAGACTACAACAAGGCCTTGCAACCTCTCTGAGCCAAGCTAGTGACGTCACGAGCACCAGGCAAACATAAGTGCCCGGTATGGCTGGCAGCTTGGTTAGTTTATGCATATGGGGGGTTGTATTTCAATTAAAACTGTGGCTTATTGTGTAATAATAATAATAATGGTATGTGGGGAGTGCACCCAGGGCAAGGCAACACCCTCCGAGTGACGGTCTTTCCAGCTGGGATCCGTAGGTGACCGTCATCCCCGAGAAAACCCGCCGGCAAGCGGCATCGTCCAGTACGATTTCCACATGCGAGAATCCGGGAGTAGACCCACCGGGGATCGAACCCGGATCACCGTGGTGGGAGGCGAGCGCCCTGGCCACTACGCCACCGCTGCCCCATTGTGTAATAACAGACCACGGTGTTAAAGTTATGTGTTGTTCAGTGTCTTGAAAATAACTGGTAGGCTAAAGTGCACGTTATTAAGTTTACTGACGATGAAAGAGTGCTCACAAAGTCATTACGTATTAGTAGACGTTTATCTGTAAACTACATATGCAGACTTTCAGTATAACAAGTAAAATTTAAGTAACATGATTATTATTGCAGTTTGTTTGTGTGCACTAGCAAAAGCAATAGTCAAGGATAGCTGTTTAGGCTTATACTGGGGCTAAAATTGTTTCATACACCTTACATAACAACGATTTTCACAGTATTTTGTGTTTAAATAAAACGAATTTATCTGATCTTAAACATATTTATTGAAAGTATTTAAACTTTTTCATAGGTCAGTTTCTACAAATTATTTTATATAACATAGACATTTCACGAAATATAATACACAGCGGGCTTCCCTTTCAATTCATAATACCTTCTCTATTAGGTAAACGTCATATGACATGGTTACTATACAAGGAATAATTAAGAAATGGCTTACAACTCTTTTTTATATATTTAGTGAATACATAATTAAGTAACATTTCTGTACATCGTTCTTGCCTTGTTTGCAAATGACAACAGAGTAAATTCAACGAAAATTAAGAAATGGCATATAGCTAGTTTATTTATTCAAAGAATATAATTAAGTAATATATCTTAACATAGTTCTTAACAAGTGTACAAATGCAACTAATTGAAAGCAATGAAACGTTTGTGTTCAGCAATGCTCATTGTAGTTTTCCAGGTTACTGTATTCCAAAACAATGTCACAGAGTGATTGTATTGCCTATCGCCAGTGACGTCACGTAGAGGTTGTGAGGCATTGCAGTATCGGTGGTAACGGCCCAGTTTGCCTTGGCGGTAGCCAGTGGCGTGTGGTAAACAGTTGCAAGGTAAGATGGTGCTTACTCAGTTGTGTACATTCTCAATGCACGAACCATTAGATTAGCCAGTAGTTCCCATGCTGTTTAGGTAAACTGAATGTATTTCCGCAACTTACAATGAGCAGGCANAAGAGCCAAAAAAAACTGGTACACCTGCCTAATATCGTGTAGGGCCCCCGCGAGTACGCAGAAGTGCCGCAAGACGACGAGGCGTGGACTCGACTAATGTCTGAAGGTATGCAGGATGCATTGAAATCTGCGCCAATTTGAGAAAGGATTGCACGTCCGTCACGCTTAATGAGTCTCGTCAGTCGTCGTTTGTCCAGTTCGTTCACGATCTTTTTTTCCGGCCGCAGCGATGTCGAAGATTTGATGTTTTACCGGATTCCCGACATTCACGGTACACTCGTGAAATGGTCGTACGCGAAAATCCACATTTTATCGCTACCTCGAAGATGCTATGTCCCATATCTCGTGCGCCGACTATAACACCACGTTCAAACTCACTTAAATCTTGATAACCGGCCATTGTAGCAGCAGTAACCGATCTAGCAACTTTGCCAGACGCTTGTTGTCTTATATAGGCGCTGCCGACCGCATCGCGTTACTCTGATTGGTTCCATACCTCTGTTATTTGCATACGCACGCCTATGCCAGTTTTTTTGGTTCTTCAGTGTACACGTCCTGTGGCGTCAGCTGCCGAACTACGTTTCAATGGTGTAAGTGTAAACTAGCAAGCAACATGGTACAGCACAGAGCTAACACCAGCTTACCTTGCAACAGTTCCCCACACGCCCACAGGTGGTAGGGGAGTGGTCGTACGACTATATTGCCGCGGGTCCTTTATGGTCGGAATTACACTGCTTTAGGCCAGACACTTCCGTCTGGTCACAGCGGAAGAACAGAGAGCATGTAACAACAGTTGTTTATTGTGCACCTGTTTTTGCCTTGTGTTATTCGGTCTGCTCGACGTTTCCTGAACATAAAAGTATATAAAAATGTTTCCACTTTTTTTTCTTGTTTTATTCCCCGAGTTTCCCTTCTTAATAAAAAAAACAGTAAATTATTCTGACCTATTTACTTGGATCCATTAGGGTGGAGCTGTGCTGCTAATTGAAAATTGTATGTCCGTGTGTATAAGCGTAGCGCGCGCGCACGCACACCACACACACGTGCGTACGCACGCACGCATACACACACATTCATTAAGAATGTATACGTATCAATTTGCTACGCTCTTTGTTCTAAATTATACCTGGCAAATATCGATGCCAAGAAGTAGTAAAAATTAAGTTTGTGTGGGGCCGTAGCTCTTAAGTCAATGCTCTACGGTCTAGCGCAAAGCGTTATGTTACTCCAATTTTGTTGAAGTCGCGAAAAATTTCACTGACTTAATAATACTTTTGTAGAACACAAATGTATCTTCCTACCCCAGCAGGATATACGTTTCTGAAAAAGGATTTTCGACGTTAGCATCACCAGTTACAGCCATGCCATTCATATTTCAAGAGTTCCGGAATCAGAAACTAAATTATTTACAGCTAAGTTTTCCAATTCCGGGATGTTGGGTGATATGACTGACTTGCTAATCTTGCTTATCGATAAGATGTTAGAAATCGCTTTCGTGCACTCAAATGAAGCAGATATCTTCAAGGCGAAAAATAAATGCCATTTTTATTAGAGCATTGTAGGGTGGAATGTTTAATAACATGGCTGTGTTTCTAATTCTTACTGTTTTTCGTTATGCGCTAGGTAAGGTCTTAGTTGTTTCACGATGCGAGCAAATGTTCATATCAGATGCAATATATAACAAGGCCCACAGGGGGAAGGGGAGGGGCCGTTGATAAAAAGGGGTTTCCAATATGTTCACCGGGTGTTCTTTAATTTGTCTTAAGCTGGCAATATTTGTTCTACGGAATCTCCGCAAGTTCGCATAATGAAGACCAAAGTGGAGTGGATGTATTTGGGCGGCTCTTATCGTGATCTTGAGAGCCGATGAGGGTGAAAAGGGGTGAGTATGGAGCAGAGCCAGAATGCAAGAGCGGGGTAAACGGGAGAGCCCTAAGAAAACCCGCCGACCAGCGGCATCGTTTGGCACGATTCCCACGTGCGAAAATTCGGGAGCGACCCCGCCGGAATCGAACCCGGTTCTTCTTGGTGGGAGGTGAGTAGTATATACACTACATCACTGCGGCCCCTCTGGGTGCTTAGAGACGTTAATACAAGTTTTGCCGTTTGACAAGACCACAACCTGCTTGAGACGAGATCCCTGAACTTACCAAGATGTGATATTGATGATGTTTAGTCTATTCGTAACCAACGATTTAGATACTGGAACTGTTCCCGTTTCTTTGACGAAAACGAGACTCACAGTTAGCTTTAGAACTTACACAGTAGACAATGATTGGTGCTATTTAAATAAAGGTATTTTTTTGTTTTCCTTCCCCTGAAGTTAGTTTAAAATACGTTAATTGTGAAATACATGCGTAGTTTATTAACAATTCTTACATTTATTCCTTTCGAGAGGATTGAACTATGAATGTCACATTTCGGTGTTTGCGCAGGAAAAAAATATTTCAAAAGTATTAAAAGAGTGGCAAAATAATCAGTAAATTAACTGCGGAACAATGAAAATCTGGGGTTTCCGCTGGGAAAATTTATAAACTATATATTATATGTACATGATCTTAGTTTTACATTCCCCTTGCTTCTTTGTAATATTTATCAGATTCAGTTAGCAATGATTAGCTAAGGTTATTAGTTTTACTCCATTGTTATTCTTGACGCCTTTACATCCACCAGTTTGGTGTTACTAGAATGAGCTTTATATTTCAGTGGGAAGGCCTTTTCTATCATACTGTCAACTTGCAGTCGCTGGCATGCATTAAGTTATAAAAGATGATTCACGAGGAGTTCCGCCACTCACAGGGCTTATTCCTTACATCATTTTAAGCAAAATATATCATATACTAGCGAACCGGCCCGGTTTCGCCCGGGTACAATTGAGTTTTACAGTGATACACTAATGAATAAATTGGAAAAA
>NQII01006734.1:9367-32910 GCA_002778355.1 Clitarchus hookeri
TCATGGTCGTGGGATGAGAGGTGGTCGTAGGTGTGGTGATATTTCCTTTTGGTATGGTCAGGGTGGGGGGCATATTTATTTATTGTTTCAGTACAATTTCCAATGATTTTTTGGACCATGTTATAAATCACTTTAATTTTTAGATACTTTTGTGACAGAAAAAAAGTGGGATGGGAAATAGTTCGGTGAGAATGTTAAGGGTTAGGGGTGGGGGTGGTAAGTGGTAAGGTAGGTTGACGAGAATGGCGGGAAGTTGAGACGTGGGTGAGTGGTATTCATAAGGTGGGGTGACGAGACTGGATTTGGGTAGGAATTTTGAGAAAGGGGGAGGATATTCCTATTAAATCCAATATAGCGATCCTGTCATTAGGATACATAATCGTTATGACATCACGAACGTGTGCGCTTAGGAATAGCCGATTCTGGTGACATGTAACACTGTATACATATGACTTTAAATGTTTTTAATTATTAAAATCAATTTAATTTTAAATACTAAATGTTAAACATAATTTTATTGTATTGCCTTTTTAGTGGGGATTGTCGTTGGTGAAGGCTATTGATGTTGTGTGCCATAAACTACGTGGCAATAAAATACGCTTTCATTTTTATTTTTATTTTTACAAAAACGAGTACATAAATCGGAAAAACATTATGATCTGTGGTGACACTGCTGTCATTTATTTTTTCTATGCAAACGGTAATAATTATTAGACGTCAAAGTTGGTGGCCCTATATTTTAATTTTTATAAAATTAAATGTTCATAAAATTAATATTTTATTAAAATAATTTTTATTGGAACTAATTGTATAGTTACGGATGGCTGGGAATGGCCGGCAGTGAGATGAGGGATATGAACATCCAAGAAGGCCGCTGAGCGCGACCTTTGCCTGTGACGTAGCAGTTGGACGCCTCAGCTCTTCCCTCCTTACAAGAACTCTGTGCCCCCGGACATACTAAACTATATAACTGAGAACGTATTTAAAATGCGTGAACTTGCTACCTGAAAATCTCGTGTTGGTTATTAGCAATTGACAGCGAATTTTAATGAGATCGCTTCTTGATGTCAGCCAACTTTAAATGTTTTCCACATTTTAGTTTCCAGGACAATTAGAGAAGCCTACACATTTCTGCTTTATCACATTGGTAATGGTGGTAAGGGATATCGTTTATTTACTTACAAATATCCTTACATGAAAAAAAACTCCAGATTAGATTAAGATGCGTTTATCTGCTTCTCAACAATTTTTGATCGTCTACATCTATGCTCGGAATGCTTCTAACTATTATACAAGGAAACATCTTATATTGTAAAACCGTTCAAGGATTGATAGAACTGTGCGCTTTCCGCAAATTCTGATTTTCATGTAAATGTTTATCGTTAATCACACATTCCTTCGGAATGAATGGTTTATGAGATCACCTTTCTGTGTGTAAACACGAGTCCGCTTGTAACCACTCTCTGAATAAGATTTGAACTCCTGTTGAATATCTCACTAAACCAGATTTTTAACACACAATCCTTGGAAAGGACATAAGTTATTGTGTCATATTGTGTGTATCCTTTAGTTATTATTAGAAATGTGGCTTCAAAATTGATTAGGAAACACAAAACACTTCTTCTGTCATAATCTCATAATATGTAATAGCCAAAAATATACATTAGTTCATGATACAAAAAAATTCAGATTTTTGTCCCATACAAGAATATCAAATTCTATGTATACATTGCGGGAGCATTGTAATATTTTTTGATAAAATTTATTTAGCTCTTTCTACCAAAGTGATTGAAAAAAACTTGTTATTTTAAGAGTTTTAAAAATTATTGCAATAAAACAGATTTAAAGGTTAACATTGAAGTACGTGCACTAACAATTTACCTATGTCCTAACTCATTTTATCTGCACCAACTCGTCCACTTTCTTCATAAATAAAAACATTTTCAATAAGTTGTGTATCATGTTCAGCCCCATTTAGTCATAGACACCAATAGCCTCAGTCTGTTTGCTTGACTATGAGAGTTCCCGGAAAAAGTAGAACGATTGGTTAGTACCAACTACTTATTTTATTAACTACTCGGGAACGATTTATTGTTAAAAGTCGCGCCCAACACGTTGCACGTCTTGAATATGTATGTAAACTTAAAAGAAGCTTTGACTGTTTAATAAAAACACATTCAGGAAAAAAAATGTGAAAGGAGAGGGGCGGAGAAGGAGAACTGGGACGAACTTTGCACTCATGCCAAATCCGGAAATGCGCTCAAGTAAATGTTTCGGACTTTGCGTGATATTCCGGGTTTGCGTGAAGTTCGTAATGGCCTGCAGAACATTCAGCCGGAGCGAAACGGCGATTTTTCTTTGTTGACGAATGAGCCCAGCATATAAGCAGTTTCGTGGCCACAAACAGTTAATGCCAGCATTGAACCCACATTGCCAACGCGTCAGTTATAGCAAGGAAATTTACAGACTGCTTGTGTGAAATGTGCAGAAATGGGCTCTCCTGCCTTAAAACCCCTCTTCAGCTTAGATATACCGGATATACTTGACGTCTGTGCCTGCCACTTAATAATTGTAATGTAATATGGACCTGTAAAGATGTATTGAACTGCTTGTTAAAGTTTCGAGATAATTGGTAACCTCGTCAGATCCATCAAACTAAATAAGCTCTTGTGAATATTTATGGTTTAAGAAAATAAAAATTCGTCTGTTGTTCCGAATAATAAATTGTAAAAATGGTAAGCAGGATTATCCACAGAACTGCAACATAAATGAACAAGAAGTTACTGATACAACTATAAGCCTACTTTCCTCTACATGGGTAAAAATAATTTTTAATGAAGTTCTTAATTGCCTAGATATAAGGTAGGCTTATGATGTCTCATTGACAGCAATATAATTAAAGATAGAACCAGAAACAAATGCAGCAATAGTGAGACAATAAAAAATACACAGATACCTTACCCGAGACTCGAACACTCTACCCCATACCATTATATAGTGTGCAATTAACACCATTACGGAGGAATGAATCAGAGCGTCAACGCTGGACGTAATCAGTCTAATGTTTTGGATAATACGATTTACTAACTTAAAATATTTACAGGACCATCTTTTTGAAAATAAGTGCATTAGCCACTTAAATAACGTAGGTTTACATGGCCTACAGTAGCACTAATTGTGTGAATAATTTGTAGGAAATTGCTTGATAGGTTCCCGAGGCATGACACTAAAACTTTATTTTCTCATTTGGCACTATCTTTCAAAACTGTCATAAAAAAGCTTCTTTATACGATGCTTCTAATAGATACGATCAGCATACTAAGTTTAGTTGAATATTATTTAAATGTTTAATTGATATGACAAGCTTAACTAAATTACTTATATGGCCGCCATTTTTAAACTCAATGTCTGAACCCACTTAAATAATGCAAGTTTATATGATTTTCTGCAACACTATTGGTGTGCGAAATTTTGGAATGATTCCCTAAAATATGGCAAAATGTTCCATTTTCTTACCTAGCAGTAACGCTAAAATTAATTCTCTGTTTGCATAATTGATTCTTCTAATGAATACTGTTAGCGTACAAAATTGGGTTGACATTTATTTCTTGAATTGATTAATAGATATAACATACAAATATGCTTTTTTAAACTAACGCCCATAAAATAAAAGGCATGCTGCACCTAAAACGCACAAGTTTATATGCCTTATTATGAAACAACTTGCATGTAAAATTTGTTGGGAACCGGTTGGTTCGTCCTCGAGATATGGCATAAAACCTCGATTTTTTCCATATACCATATTCATAAATGGAGGACAAAAAGTTATTGTATTAGCACATTCGATTATAGTAATAGATACTGACTATATAAATGTTAAGCTATAATTGGTTGCATATTTTCGTATACATAACATAGTAAGATACATTTTTTATAGCCATCATCTGAAAATAAGTGTCCGGCGCACTTTTAACAAACCAGCTTACGTCACCTGCTGCAGTTCTGCTTACTTGCTAAATGCGGTAGGAATCGGTCAATTGTTTCCCGAGAGATGCGATAAAAAAAATTGTTTTATTCATCTAGTCCTAGCTTACGAATTGGCAGACGGAAGAGGTTCGGTTGGTCATATTTCGTATTTGNATTGTTTTATTCATCTAGTCCTAGCTTACGAATTGGCAGACGGAAGAGGTTCGGTTGGTCATATTTCGTATTTGTTATATAGCCAGCATACAAAAAAGAGTTGAAGATGATTACCTAGTTTCAACGACAAAGCATACTAAATCAAAATGGCTATATAACAGCAATTTTTTAAATAAGTGTCTGGCTCACATAAAATGCATATAGGGGAAAGTCGTCCACAATGAGGACTATAATGCATTTAGGCTCATTAAAAAACAAAAGCAATGAAAAAAAAAATGCAAACAATATGTCTCTTTGTAGGTTCCATAAAAATATCATGTTAGACACAAAAAAATTATATGAGAAAAGAAACACATTNACAATATGTCTCTTTGTAGGTTCCATAAAAATATCATGTTAGACACAAAAAAATTATATGAGAAAAGAAACACATTTTTTCCAAAATGCTTATCTACCCCATTTTGGACAACCGCTTGGATGAAACGGGGTACCTACAATAAACTAGTAAATTAATGGAAAATTGTATTATGAAAAGGTATTAAAAGGTTAAAATTCAAGTTAAACGTGAAATGTACCCAAATATATATTCTAAGACCTACACGAGAGAAAGTATGTTAGTTAATTTCTTTTCGAAAAGTATTAGCACTGTAGGTAGGTCCACAGTAACTTAATGTATCAAGCACAAATGCCACATATGAAGGTATCATCCCCTTCTTCAGCAGTTGAACAGACTTAATGCGCCCATCCTCGGCAACTGCTACTCTGAATCCNATGAAGGTATCATCCCCTTCTTCAGCAGTTGAACAGACTTAATGCGCCCATCCTCGGCAACTGCTACTCTGAATCGAACTCTCTTTATCCTTTGAGTGGATGTGCAGCTCATAACAGAAGATGCAAATCTCGTCCANCTGCTACTCTGAATCGAACTCTCTTTATCCTTTGAGTGGATGTGCAGCTCATAACAGAAGATGCAAATCTCGTCCATTTCTTCAGATGACTGCTGGTTCTTCGATCTTCCTTTTCTTACATTTTTGCTCTTTGGATTCGCAGAATCAAAGTCTCTTTTAAGAAAAGCGTTTCTTTGTTTAATACAATATCTTTTTATTCCTGTCCCATTCTTCTGCTTCTAATTCTGCTTTGTAAGGTAAGTAAGTAAGTTTGGCAGCTTTACCCTCTCCACTTGTCATTCTTTACTTTTTTAATACGTTCTAGTTCTTGGGGAGTGTGTGCATGTGTGTGCATGTGTGTGTGTCCCCTAAAAATATTTCAACCTGTTAACCGAATTTCACCAAAGTCGGACACATGTAATGCTTAGTAATAACACCCACATTTTGTATCCGTCAACCACGCTACGTGTTTATATTCAAAATGGCTGACATTTTCAAATTTAAAGTTTTCTTTCATATCTCAGGAAACATTAAACCGATTAAAACCAAATTTGGTAAGATAACAGTGTATCATGTAAGTATTGAAATTGCATAGGGTTATTGCTATTTGGTTAACCATTTTTTAAGATAGCGGTATATGAAAAATTACACTTTCAAGTAATATCTCGAAAACTACTCAAATGATTCCCACCAAATATGTAGTACCATGGTAGGTTGTGGAAATCAATATGTTTTAAGTGAATCAAAATTGTTAATATTAAAAGAATTTAGTTTAGTATACTATGTCTACGAAGACATGAAAGAAATTTAAAATACCGTTTTTATTTTGGCAGTGAATGCAACGATATTTAAATTTGTCTACACAAAGCCTGTTTACTCTGCCATTGCGTATGGCAGTGCAATATTAAACAAGAAGTTTTTAATGATGTAACTAATCAAGATACTTTCCTCTACATGAGTGAAAATTAATTTTAATGAAGTTCTTTGAAGCTTAGATAGTAGGTAGACCTTGATGTCTCGTTGACAGCAATATTATTAGAGATGAAACCAAAAAACATATGCATCACTACCGAGACAATTTCAAATACACACGTGCCTTATCCGGGACACTTGACACAGAAATCCTAGTAACATAATCTAGCCTGCAATCAGCAGCATTACGGAGGTAGGATTCGGAGCATCAACTTCGGATGTGATCAGAATAATGTTTGGAATGATGGGATTTACTAACCTGAAATATTTACAGTGCCGTCGTTTTGATAAAACGTATTTCAGCCACTTAAAACATGGCCTACCGTAGCGTTACTTGTGTGAAGGATTTAGTAGAAATCGTTTGATTGGTCCCTGATATATGGGGAAAAAAACNGCCTACCGTAGCGTTACTTGTGTGAAGGATTTAGTAGAAATCGTTTGATTGGTCCCTGATATATGGGGAAAAAAACACTATTTTATTATTTGTTGCTATCTTACAAAATTGCCAAAAAGGTTTCTGTATACGATGCTTGTAATAGGTGCTGTCAGCATAAAACGTTTGGCTAAATTAGGTTAAATACAATAGTTAAATAGATATGAGAAACTTATCAAAATATTTATATGGTCGCCATTTTCAAAATCAATGTCTGACCCCACTTAAATCATATAAATTTATATTGCCATCTGTAGCACTAATGTTGTGCTAAATATGGTGGAAATTAGTTGAATTGTTCCGTTAATATGGTACAATTTTCAATATTTTCACCTGGCACTTTTTTGCAAAAGGCAGGTAAAAGAGTATCTCTGTGTGTATAGTTGATGCTTCTAATTAATATTGTTAGCGTGAATTTTGTTCAATTGTTTAACAGATAGAACATATGTATCTAAATGATCTACATCAACGCCATTTATAGAGGCCTGCCGCGCCTACAACATATTTGTTTACATACCCTACTGCATCAATACTTGAGTAAAAAATTTGGTGGGAATCAGTTAATTCGTCTTCGAGATATGTAATAAATCCTCAATTTTTTCTATTGACGATCTTCAAAAATGGAGGATAAAATAGTTATGCATTAGTACATTCGATGGTTGTCTTAGATGCTGCCAGTATACAAAATAAAGTAAAAATCGGTCTAACAGTTCCGTAGATATAGCTCATTAAGCTAAAATGTTTTTATAGCATCCATTATGAAAATAAGGGTCTTGCACACTGAAAACATATAAATTAGTATGACCTACCACAGTACAACGAGAGGCTCCACAGAGGAAAAAAACACTAAAAACTCAGTCCTTCACTCACGCGTATCCTGCACACATTTCCATCCTTCNGAGGCTCCACAGAGGAAAAAAACACTAAAAACTCAGTCCTTCACTCACGCGTATCCTGCACACATTTCCATCCTTTACATATCTCCTTGATCACAGAATTCCATCGCTCCTGGAGCCGAGGGTGCTGTACTCATTTAATACATGGGGGTGTGAGTAATTCTTACTGATGTTGATTTAAGCATCCACACGACAGTCCTGAAGCCAACGGTACTCTCCTCATCTGACACCTAAGGATGTAGGGCACTGCTTCACTGATGAATAACTTTCACTTATCAGTGCAGAGCCGTGGATACTCTCCCCACCAAACAAACACATTGCGANTGCTTCACTGATGAATAACTTTCACTTATCAGTGCAGAGCCGTGGATACTCTCCCCACCAAACAAACACATTGCGATGCCGGTAGTGCTCGACTGATTCACAATTCTCACACACCTCTTTTTTTGACAAACTCCAAAAAGTCTGTCCTCTCTGTAATTCTACACTTCCCAGCTTCCTTCGTGTTTCCGTACCGCCCTGACACTACAACTCTCCCGATAGGTCACTCATCTCAGAACTTTCCCACGAGTTCCTTCCTTTCTAAGAGCGAGTTATTCCCACATTAACTATTGTATCCCAGGCCTTTACTGGATGTAACTCTCCGCTGCAAAATCTAAGTCTCAGTTCCTCACAAAAAGTTTTATGTACTTTCTTTATACGCGAACTGTAATAGCGTCTCGCTCCCCACATCATACGGTGGAATCAATCTTGGTAACACGAAGTGCGGCTTTTCGCCGACAGTGTTTGACCCTTCCTCTCCGGGAGGTGTCTGCCAGCTACCGAACTCGCCCCGTGTTATATACGCTGCTTGCAATCACCATATTTTCCCATTGGTTGAAATGTTTAACCACAACGCGTTCTGGCCAAAAATATTTTGGCCACTGGGCATTTGAAAATACCCACTACGCGTTGTGGCAATTACGCTTCTGTTGTACACCCTACCCGTTTATCCACGTTTCGGTTAGGTTAAGTTAGATGTTAAGTTGGGTTAGGTTCTTCTACATTAGTTTAAATATTCACTTTGTTTAGGATACTATAGCATTGTGAGTACAACGAGAATACTCACATCGCATTGTGGGTAATTTGTAGTGGCCNACTTTGTTTAGGATACTATAGCATTGTGAGTACAACGAGAATACTCACATCGCATTGTGGGTAATTTGTAGTGGCCACAAAGCGAACAGCTGTTTCTGCTGTTGAGTTGTATCTGATGTTGATCAAAGTGCAATTGCCACAACGGGTAGTGAGTATTTGCAAATGCTCAGTGGCCGAAATAATTGCACATAACGTGTTGTGAAAATTTATTATTACCCTCGCTGCATTGTGGGTAAATATTTCGGGTGATGGGTGAATTCGGCGATTGCGAATAACACATATACCCGCCTAACTCCCCCTCCCAGCAAACCCCACTGTTAGAGCCGCTTGAAAAAGGTCTGAGGATAGCAAAGGTGGACACAGAACAGTTTAAACTTTACATCATTCTCCGCCAATCACATACGACCAGCAAGGACTATTTCTTGGTGCGCAACACGATCTCCTAAGTTCATGCATGCAGTAACCCTCTAAGTAGCATTGTTTGGCACGTAGGAGCACTCCAATGCGAACCTACGTCTTTCGGGAATCCTGCGGGAACCGGATTCCCCTGCCTCTCACCAAATTTCTGATACTCACAGCTTACGAAAGAAAACACTTTCAGAATGCAGACAAAATATTGAGCCACAACAATGTGGAATCCAAATGGGAGAAAGATAGAAAAAAATGTGACATGAACATTCCATCGTAGGTATTAAGAGCTAGGTAACATAAATAAATCGTAAATGTTCGTTATTTTAAATCACAACAAAACGTGTGTTCATTTAAATTGTGCTCCTCTGTGATTGGCTTAACTTATGACTATGGAATTAATTTTTCAATTTTGCGAGTTTTATACCATGAAACTTAAGCAGTAATAAGTTGCGCCTCTATTGTGTTATAAATAGATTTGAGCCAAAGGCGGTAGAAAACTTTCTAAGTTCCACTGCGTAATTCATAATACTTTCGTTGTGTAAACCATTTCAGAGGCGCTTCTCTGCAAGTTGCCACAGCAGGCAGTTCACTCTGTGTGCTAAGATACAGTGGCGCGTGAATGAAAGATGCAAGTGAAAATCAATTTTATTTACACTCCGCCGTGCCACGATTTGCTTTAAGCTACAAGTTTTGCGAAGGAACGCGCCACCATTTTGACGAACAGTCGAGTTTATTCGACTCGGGGTTAAATGCCGAGAGTCGTCTCGCTATATACGGATTGCCGACTTGTGTCACAAAGACGTTCGTCTTGTATTAACAATAAAGTGGACAGAAAGTCGGTCAATTCGTGTCACGACATGGTGTCGAACTCGCAGTTTAGTTGCGCAAGTGGCGAATCTCCCGCAGACTTCAGTCGGAGTTAAAAACAGACAAATTTTTTTTGTTAAGTAATGCATTGATAATCATTGCTCCGGTGTATGAGTTGCCATATCAGAAAGCGATATCACTACGAACATAATAAAGCATCATATTTTAGTGTAATTAAGTACACATTGCTATTAGCATTATGTTCATGTAATACACTTTTAAGAACTGCTTAATAAGGAAATCCTCAAAATTGTTAAGAAATACATTGATAATGCACCTGACGTGTGTCATAATTGTGATCCATTAAAAAAAATTTTAGATGCGGGAATTTGGTCGCACTATATTGAACGAAAATTTATATTAAAGCAACGCCATCATTATTTGTATGTATGTAATGGGTGTTACATATTTAAGGATAACTGCATTTTTACGAGTATGTTTGTGGTCTTAGTTGTGAAAAATATATTAAAAATATACTTTAACACGGCTTTGATTTTGAATACTAATGGGGAAAATTTTACTTGACAAGTAATATAATGCTGTAATATCTTACTGACATAAACGCTAAGAAATTTTACAAGATATTCTTAGGGAATAAAATCTTTTTCTTACATTAAAAATTATATACGCATTTTGCTGTCGACGAATAAACCTAGTTTTGTGAACGTGTGATGAATCAATACTTTCACGACCTTTTTCTTAAGAATAAGTATAAATGCGTTTAACTTAGAAATGCTACTAAGTTGACGTTCTCTTTTTTTACAATAGAAACCAAAATTTTTATCTATAACATTTTGCACAATGTTTTACAAAGGTTTAATAAGTATTATAATCCATTCACGGTATCTTCGATACTTTTGAAAAGAACCTTTGAAAAATCACCCTAGCCGTTAGCCACATGCATATAACATTACAAACAGCGGCGAGCGCGGATACAGTTATGCCGTTAGGTTGCCAGCACAAAGAGAGGAAATAGTTCTAAAGTTTTAATGTAATTGTTAATTTATCACTTACAAATGGATTTCGAAAAGACTTGTATCTTATTATGCCAATTATTAATGACGTGATGCTAACGTACTTTGATTTCAATGTTTCTTGCATACTCACAAGATCACGCTCAAGGTGAAAGTAGAGCGGCCATTTGTTTACAAACCTTCGTTCCGTGTGTTGTTGGCGAGATGTGGTCGACACACGTGCCAGAGAAATGGTGCGATTATCTTGTTTAACCAATAATAATTCATTTACTGGTTTATTTTTTTTTTTACTAATATCCTCTCTTTATTATTTCTCGTTGTGCCGATTTCTTTCGTTTCTGATACCTGTATAAGAGATTACTCGTAGTGCGTTCTCACGTGTTTAATATTTTTTAAATTTATTTCAGGTTTGCTTAAAATTTTATTTATTGTATTTTACGTTATATGTTGCGGTAGTTTTTGTGTGCAGTCATGAGTTCTAGCAAGGTGAATAAAAGATAAGTCACCAACGCCAACAGGACATCATTAACCTCACCGAATCGTTGTATTCCCTAATTAGGCGAGGGGAAATGAAACCCTGCAACGTCGCGGAAAGAGCGGCAGAAATGTTGAAACGCTTCAGATCCACAGTTCTAAGGTATGTTAAAATATATGTAGTATTAACCATTGCGTTTGCAAGTTGTGTGTGCTAAGGTCAATTATGTTGGCCTACGAAATGTGTTTACAAGAATATAAAGAAAATTTGTTAATAACTTGATAACATCGTCGAACGTTGTCTACGTGTCTTTTTAAAGTTTTATTTGGGTAATTATTAAGTTTAGGGGGCTTTTCTGTAAAAAAAAATAATAATTTCACGGAAAATGGTATATTTCCACCCCATTAATGATGCAGAACACGAATATACGACGGGCATTAACGTCCGACTAATTTCGTAACATGTGCCCACCTAACCTAACAGAACATATCCCCACGATGGGTGAATACTATTTTACATTTTTAAACTAACCTATGCTCCATTCACGGTTACTTCCAACTTTTCTGAAGCCTTGCGTAAGTTCTACTTCCAGGATAGTCCTCTGCCTCATGCAAACTAAGTTTAAACAAGTCTAGAAAATTACGCCATAAGGACAGTGCACTTCATTCCTGAGCACTCAGTGTAATAATATTTTACATAAGAACTGTTTATTACTAGGCATTGCCAACACACCTATTATCTCCCTGTTTTATTCAAATTAAATTTAATTTTTTGTTTTACAGATAGAGTATGAGCAAAAGTTCAATTGAACCATAAACAAAGTATTTTTGTATTAAGGCAAGTATAACATGCTTGTGATACACGACGTAGTATTTAGGAGACAACCAATCACGCAATGCATGGAGTGTCATTAAAAAAAGTGCGAAGAAACTGTGAGTAGACTATAGGCACCCTCTGGGACGCTTCCCGGGGAGGTTCGCTACTTTGGCGATCAGGTGATGAAAATAAGGCTTTCTGGCTGTTTCACTTTCTGTAACCTCGTCCCGTGTGGAATTCTGTTACTAGGGCGAGGGCGCTCTACTGATCTTAGGACACCACGTGAGTGGAAACTACTGACACTCGTGAATGCCAACCCAACAACTTGTCGTTTTTTTTTAATGAGGGGGTTAAAAGGAGCAATTATTCTTAACAACCTCTTAAACTCACACTTGTTCTGTAGCGATTGAATTTAGTAAGAAATATACTGGATAATTTATAGCACAAAGCTATTATCGCCAATAAAAATTTTTTTTGTTAAATTAATAAGTAATTTTACTGCCAGCATTCAAGAAGTCATATAAATGATTTCCTTCTTTAGTAATAACAATCCTATACGATTGTCTCTCTCGCCAGCGAGACTATCGGATCGATTCAAGAAGGTGCCCTGCCCATGAGCAGTTCAGACGTTCCTGCCCATTCTCTGGCTTTTATTTCGCTTGCAGACTTGTGTTTATACCCACACTGTTTTCTCCCCTGACGTGATAACCACACGACAGGTATTCTGAAGCTGTATGACCTACTTCCTGGGTGTCCGTAACCGCGGCCAGATCAGCAGCGGTAAAGGGAAGTGGTGAAGAAGGGGGTAGGGAGGGAGCAGGTCGTCCAGCAACAGCATATATATTTATTAGCCCATTTCCTCGAATTGTTTCTGAGGTGCGGCATGAGCNTATTTCGCTTGCAGACTTGTGTTTATACCCACGCTGTTTTCTCCCCTGACGTGATAACCACACGACAGGTATTCTGAAGCTGTATGACCTACTTCCTGGGTGTCCGTAACCGCGGCCAGATCAGCAGCGGTAAAGGGAAGTGAAGAAGAAGGGGGTAGGGGGGAGCAGGTCGTCCAGCAACAGCATATATATTTATTAGCCCATTTCCTCGAATTGTTTCTGAGGTGCGGCATGAGCAGAGATCTAGTGGCGCTTGTCCAGTCGCCCAATTTTATTTATCTTTTTTTTCGGCGTTATTTATCGACGCGAGCCAAAAGAAAAAGGAGCCAGTGGGGTGGCTATAATTTGCTAGATGGCAGGAAAGGAAGCGCGGGAGGGACGAGGAAAAGAGGAAGGCGAACAGAAAGAAAAGACCAAAATAAAAATGCCTGGCAAAATCCCAGCACCATTTCATGATATACACAACAAACGCAACGCAAGCAAGACTCGCCCCTCACGAGTCGCCACTCGCTTGAGTTGGCCCGCGCTAAACCCCCTCTATACTCCTTCTCCTATCCTCGCGAGTACTGTATTTATTATGCATGTATTCTGCAGGGGGTCCGACATCTTACACCAGAATATGGATACATATTTTCTGTGCGTAAAAACCTCTGGCGAGTTTTATGTCCGCCTTCTCCCCACTCGGTCATTTTTGCATTTTTAGTCCTTGCTTTTTCGTATGGACCCCAAGTTTTTTCTTCAGCTTGTTATGAAAAATTAATGCGTGGGTGGGATTGTCGTGGTAGGCCGCATATCCCTGTCGTGGACAGGAAAAGGGGTGGAGGGGTGAGTATATGGTGCCCCTGAATCCGGCTAGAAAACGACACAGTCTAATCAAATCTCATGCTCGGATGAGACCAGGGCTGAAATTCCTAGGTCTCTCTTTATTTTCCAGAGAAACTACGAGGCTATATTTAGTCTGCAACAAAGTTACAATTCGCTTGGTTTCATTTTTTCGAGCAACAGCAGTAGCCCGCGGCGAAAACCTCCAACTTACGTGGAGAGCATTAATTACCGTTATGAGACATTCTTATCCTCTGTAGCTGGACGTACAGACCATGATATATATATGTAAACTTCATTTATAAATCTGCAAAGAGCAAGAAGCATCTGAAGTAAGAATATCTTGCCGAAGTGACTGATCTTGTAAACAGAGGAGAACCCGAAGAATGACAAATAACTTTCAATGAAATGAAGTGATGTGACGTCCATAATGGAGAGGTGACGGAATGCAATGGAATGAGCACTCCTCGCATTGGCAACGTCTGCTTAGTTTCCACAGCATCAAACGTTCCGGTGGACTTTGTTCCTCAGGAACTCAATAGGATCGGAGGTTCGGGCGCCCTGGTCTTTGGACATCCAAGGTTCCATAATGAGCTGTAGAAAGAAACAACTATTGTCTTCGTAAGAGTTACGTAAAATATGTGGAGACACGGTGGTTAAGCGGTCAGACCACATGCCTCCAACCACGACAAACCTGTTGCGACCCCCGAAGAAGTCTAAACAGGATTTTCGCATGTGGGAATCCTGGCGAAAGTTAGCGCTGCCCGCGGGTCGTATCGTGGTACTCCCGTTTCCCCAGCATTGCATTCCTTTCACTACTTCATCTCTACTTTGCTTCAGTCCCGTAAGCGCTGGAGTCCTCAGCTGTTAAAGCACCGCGCAAGTCCCTTATCCTAGAATAATCTTCAAGGTCGTTACTATTTCCTGTTTGCTGTAAATAAGGTGGCTAGAGTAGTAGTGGCCAGCAGAAGTCTGACGTTGCGCATAACCATGTTATCACCAATAGGAATCTATTGCGTTGTTTCGTTAGAATTCGGAATATCCAGTCTCGCTAATTTTTTTCTTGTAAAGAAAATCAGGTACTTGAGAGCTGAAGAATTATTGTCGATCACCCGCGGCAGATGATTGAAGATAACGATTATTGATGGACTTTGCACCTTCGTTCTCCTGCCGGAAATCTCAAGTCCATAATTAATACCTGGCTTAATGTCTTGGAGCCATGTTGAGATGAGAAGGTGGATTTTCTGAAGCACCCGCATTTCATACAATTATATTTCCAGTTAATTATTTCGCAGCGAAACCCTGCCGAGAAGTGAGTCGATGGTTTTTCTATCCTTGAAACGTCTACAAATCCTTAAAGTATCAGGTGCTCTTCCAAGTTAAGTCCATAGCGCTGCAGTACAGAGAAGTTACGGGAACTACGAACTCATAATTATAGTCCTTCATGGTTACCTCCAACTTCTGTGGAGCCCTGCTAAAGTTATACTTTCAGGATATTCCTCCGCTTCATGCAAACCAAGCTTAACCGAGTCTAGGAAATTACACCAAAGGGACAACGCACCGCATTCATGCGCACTCAATGTAATAATATTTTGCATAAGAACTATTTCTTACTAACAGTACCAACACGCATATTTTCTCCCTCTTTTATCATATTACTATAAATGAAGTATTATAATTTATAGTAATAATATAAATAAAAGTTCAGTTTTAATTAAAAATAAGGTACTTTTATGTTAACACAAGTGTGTAATACATGATATATTTGTGTGATACGTGATATATTTAGGAAACAACTAAGCAGTTTATACATGAGGTGATTTTTAATGGTTATATTTTTAAAATGTGAAGAAACCGCAAGTAGAATATACTTCACAAAATTAATTCTGGTAAAATTTGGCGAAATCAATAGTGTTACATAAATAAGAGTTCGTAGTCAGTTATTATGTTTGTACACCTGTGTAAGGTCAATATCTAGTTAAGTTTAGGGGTTCCTTCAGATATTTTTAAAACCACAGACACGATAGAAAAACCAATAATTCAATATGGCGGAGGAAGGTTCTCCTTAACAGCGATGTCTTGAGCACTGGTCAGGTTGGAATGAGGTGAATGTGGAGCGGCGGTGGAACGCAAGGGTGCTGGATACGGGAATGCCCTGAGAACGTTTCCCGCGTGCGAAAAGCAAGGTGACTCCTTCGGGAGTTGAATCCTGTTCGCCTTGATAGGTTGCGAGTAATTCGACTACTACACCGCCGCGGCCCCTATTTGAAATTGCCGGTAGTAATAGGTAGTCCTGGGAGGGGGCAGGTGGCCGTGTCGCGGGAAATTCCAAGTGATATTTGAAATAGCCTGACAGCAGTGGATTGTGTGTGAGCAGGAAGTCGGTGAAGTTTGTGTGTGAAGCGGAACGCTAGTGCATCACTGTTTGTAGAGGAGTAAGGAGGCCAATCAGTTCATGGGGCAATGCGAAGGTACGAAGACTTCATCTATAATTTATCTCTTTATCTATACTGGTTAAAAGGCTTTATTTTGTTTTGTTAAAATTATGGGACAGAGTGCACTATTATACCGTGTCTTGTGAGTTAGTAACTGAATAAATGCCTCATTGCGTCAATTGTAACTCGATTTTTATAGTAGTATAAGTAAATTATGGCATATTAATGTAATTCGGTTAGTAACACATATGTATTCCACTCAATTACATGCGGGTTATTCCGTAGCTTTCAATTAGACTGTTGTAGGATTAATAATGATGCCGTAATATATTTCTGCTAAGTTAAATATCGACGTAGAGAAGTCCTTTGGGACTGCAGTTACTGAACGTAAACTCCCATGAAGTGAGAAGCCCGAACCTACGATCCTACCTCGCTCATAATTACAGTGTGTTGTTAGCGACAAATCAATTATATGGCATCATATATTAACTTTATTTTACTAAACTGATTCACGTAGTGGTCTTTTATAACACGGTCAACCGAAAGGGGAAAAAAAGAGGAAAGAAAAATCGGAATGACCAGCATCAGCATTCGTATGGAGATGGAAACTGATAATATAAGTTTTTAAGAACTGTCTAAAATGGTCGGTGTCGAGTATGTGCCCTCAAAAATGCAAATGGAAGCGGATTTTCTATATATTCGTGTGCTAACCACGCTGGGCTTAAATACGAGCATCGACAAATCGCAGAACACAAAGTCTTATATGAAAACAATTTTTTTTTAATATATATTTTTTTAAGTTCAGTATTTCAGTTTTTGATAGCTATATGGTCGCGAGCTCTTAGCTGCCGTTACCAAAAGAAAAATTTACCTCTTTGCACTCGAGGTAAATCTCTACGTGTGAACCGTTTTTAATCGTGTGTGACAAACTACGTGATTCGAGTCCTCTGATAAAATATTACCTCCAGAAAAAATTGGTTATAGTTCATTCACTGCAACTTACAACTTTTCTGAATCCCTGCTAAAGTTCTACTTCCAGGATATTCCTCCACCTCATTCAAACTAAGTTTAACCTTGTCTAGAAAATTACACCAAAGGGACAACGCACCGCATTCGTGCGCACTCAGTAATATTTTGCATAAGATCTATTTCTTAATAGGTATTATTAACACGCCTATTTTCTCTCGATTTCCATTCACAATAATTATGAATTAATTATTATAATTTATAGTTAAAATATTTTTAAAAAAAGTTCAGTTTATCATGCAATAAGGTACTATTGTGTTAACACAAGTATAAAACGCTTGTGATACATGACATATTTAGAAAACAACCGAGCACGTCATCCATGGGGTGTTTTTTCAAAGGTTTAACTGAAAAAGTGTGAAGAAATCGCGAATGGACTATAGCTGTATAAAAGCCTTTGTGAAGTCTCCACAGTGGCAGCGGGAAGGCAATAAGAAGGTTTTGAATAACTCACACAGAATCGTTTGATGGACGTGTTTAGCTGCGCGGCCATACAGGCGGCACGGATATTCAGTTAACTTGCGAATTCATCTCTCCGTACGAGCTACCGGGTGACCAAGCTCATCCGACGAGAAAGCAAAACCATCGCTGTGCAGCAAGGCTATAAAAAAAAAAAGAGTCGAATACCACAGCAGCGGCGTCCGCCACGTCGCCAACGCACGGGCCAGGGACGAGTTTGCGTGCTTTGTGTCGTGGAAAACCCGCGCGCGGTCTGGAGAGTGCGATACCGCGTAATTATAGCGCGCGCGGGGCTGGGACGGACACTCCATTAACCCCCTACCCTTCCTCGCCAAAGCCAACAGGTAACGAGTGCCAGGGGTGAGAGATGCCGTTCGGGGGAGGGTGCGATACCGCGCGGAGTGGGGTTGCACATTTCACCGTCCCCTCCAGCTACCGGCCAAATTATTATACCGAAACGAAGATAAATAAACATGACACTGTTGTTTACATGCGTAAATGTGGTGCTTTAGGAAAGGGGTGGCGGACATGTTGGCGCAGTGAGGGAGAGGGCAAGGCAAAGAGGGGTTGCGGCTGGGGCGTTCTTTCATTTACACGCGGCGCCCCAGGGGCGAAAGTAGTGCCACTGGTTCGGTGGAAAATTGAACCAAATTCCCCGGCTGTGAGCGTCACGCCCAATCCCGGCTTCAACAGCCGGTATGTCTCCGGACCCACGTCTCGCTTCATGTCACTTGCTTGATTTTTTTCCAGTAGAGAAAATTTAACATGTGTTCATAGCTCTTAGGTTGTGAAACCCATGTGTTTCCCACCTGAGGCAAGATCGACTTCAAAAGAACGAAGCTGGCACTAGGAACGCACGTTTAATGGTCAAGCGACAGAATGGAACCCGAAGTAAGAAACGGAAGCAGCCCAAGAAAAATCTTCTCACCGCCTACGTGAATGTCCCCGTCCGAAAATTTCCTTTCGCCTCGGAGACCATGATCGAGCCGGAATTTCAGAGGTAAAGACCGGTTCATCAACAACAACAGTTATTCATAATATTACATTCAAAATTATTACTTAGATGTTGAGTCATAATTAAAGGAGCTCGTAACGTAACTTATGGATCTATTTTTCCTCACATTGTAAAATATATCTGAAATTTATATAAACAAGTATTTTGTGCTATTACACAAACGTTCTAACATGTTCCGTCAAACGTATATACATTTCAAGTTATTTACTATCCACATAGTTTATTTACTTTCTTTTAAAAAGTGGTGTTTAGGTGCAATCTTCGCCCTATCGATAAGTATGTGTGCGCTCTCGCCCCCTCAAAAAATATTTTTATTCTTTACTAGGAATCAATACTCTTAACTCATAAACCTCTCACACCGATGAGGACAGCTATCTTTTATAGCTTTCATTACAAGATACAAAACTTTTTTCAAAATGGCTGTCTTACATTTTTTATGGTAGAACTTACTATTTCAGAAAACACTGCACCGAAGTTATCAAAATTTTGCTAAATAATTAAAAAGCCTTTTAATACTCCGCATTTTTGGAAGTCAGTATTTTAGTTGAAAATATATGGGAAACTTTTTATCTAAAGTGGACATTAAGGTAGATATAAGCCCTTTAAAATAGAGTTTTTTAGAAGTTTTTTTTTCTTTTACGAAATATTGGAAATAAAGGGAAATGAAATTTCAATTCTCCGAACACAGTTTTATTCCATCGGGATCTCCAAACTAAGCGAAAATTCTTATTAATACCTGTCAACATAACGAAAATGACAGGGGTGGCCACTCTCTTATTGCAGACAACTTTTTTACCATCAGAATTTATGAAAATTTGATGTGGGTTTATTGACCAGTGCGGCCTAATTAACCGAATTGGTCCTCTTGTTGCAACTGCGCGGGGTTCACCGTTTTCGTGTAAAACGCAAACAAAACTTCCGACGAAAGTGACATTGTTCCAGGCGCACGTGTAGGCAATGCCAACACTTCCTGCAGGAAATCACACATTGACAGTCACTAGAAACAAACAGGCAGCTCACTACTGTCATTGTATTCATGTATAATACATGATGTTTACAAAAGGTGCTAAAAGTGTCCAGTACCATCATCAGTGCAGTGGGCAGAGTAGCTTGCAATCGACTCATGTTGGTAGTATTATCCGTGATAGACACTGCATCGTTACAGCCGAAGTTTTGCGTGCCTTTTACACAAAACTGTGCGTCCTGAGCAGTTGCAACCAGAGGGCCATTTTTTTAATAGGTTAGATGTTCCTAACTCACAATGATAAAATAATATGTTTGCAATAGTAGAGTACTAGACGCGGTAGATGAGCGGTTAGACTGCTCGCCTCCCACCAAGGCTAACCGAGTTCAATCCCTTGTCGGGTTACTCCGGATTTTCGCAAGTGGGAATCGTGGCTGACGATGCCGCTGGTTGGCGGGTTTTCCCGGGTATCTCCTGTTTCTCCTGCCCTTGCATTCCGGCGCTGCTCCATTCTTAACTCATTTCAACCTCATCGGCTTTCAAGACCTCGTTGTTAAGAGCCCCCCAAATCTCTCAACAAAGAAATAATAGGGTGTCCACTCCTGCTATTTTTATTGCGGTGCCAGGTATTAATGACAGTTTGCTTTTAGTGTGAAGATCCCAATAATATAAAATAATGTTCGGAGGAATGTAATTTATTTTCACTTCCTTTCCGATACATTGCATGAATACTGTTATAAAAATTCGATTCTCAGGGGCTCTTATCGCTCTCAATATTCAGTTTAGGAAAAACGTTTCCCGTATATTTCCAAATTAATTTTGCATAAAGAATCACCTCATGGAGTTACTCGGTTGAATTCAGCCCCGACCTCTACATTTTACTTCAAAGTATATTCGAAAGATTTTTTCAGTGTTATGGTAATCACTTAACAGATATCGAACTTCCATAGATAAGGCACATATTTTCTCTACATAAAATTCGTCTTTTAATTCTGTTGCATATTCTTCGGATAAAGTGCCGTTCGATCAATTCAGAATTAATTCAGAAACTACAAAAACGTATTACTAAATGTGGTAAATGATCATAATAAGAAATAGGAGTAAAAGTTTTAGCATTTCAATAGACATCTCAGTCATTATCTAAAGGATGGCATTGCAGATCTCAAAGTAATTTTCCAAATTTCCAGATGGTAATAAAATTTTGTAAAATTATAAATGCCTCTTATGATTTTCATGACACACAGTTCTCACTATGTGGTAATAATGTACTTCACTCAATGTTAGTATAGTCTATTCGCGGTTTCTTCACGCTTTTTAAATCAAACCTTTGAAAAATCACCCCATGTATAATGTGTTTGGTTATTTTATAAAACGTCGTGTATCACAGGGATTTTATACTTGTTAACATAAAAACACAATATATTTTATTAAACCGAACGTTTACTTAAATTTTATATATATTTTAAAACATTTAATTTAAAATTAATATGAACAAAACAGGGAGAAAAGTACGTGTGTTGGTAACGCCTTGTAAGAAATAGTTCTTATGCAAAATATTATTGCACTGGGAGCTCACGGATGTGGTGGAAATAGAACTTTAGCAGGGCTTCAGAAAATATAGAAGTAACCGTGAATGGACTATAGCAATGTTTCAGATACATAACTACATGAGTAAAACACATGGAGATAATATTGGTTACTAGATAATATATATTTGTTCAATTATTATTAAACCCAAAAAATGTTATACACTAAAGATAATCAACAGACATCTCGCGCATTTCTGCGAAAAAGCCTGGTATTGTTGTCACGCTATAAAAACTTCTGTTCAGTAATGTATTTAGTTGTAAGGGAAATTAACACGCCAACAAATGTATTATATGACTTAATTTGTTCTCTCTCTGATAAAATTTACTTTTCTGAACGACCGCCACACTCAAAATTCGTCATCATTCAGTAAAATACGATTTTTACGTTATCAACAGTGGTCACAGTATGCCAATTTTACACTACTTTAGGAAGTAACCGTGACTTTCAAGAACTGAACCCGAAACTGATCACTCCTGTTCACAGATATTTGATCATGGCTAGTTTTGCTGAACAGTACAAAGTACGCTACACATCCAGCCCATCTCATAGTTCAGAAAATGCCCTACTACCAAAGTCAACAACTTCGTGGACTGGCACCCCGAGTGTAGGCTGCCAAGCATCACGGCGATTGTCAGTAACTTCGTGGACCTACTGCATAGTGTTGCAGTGGTTCACTACAAGAAATAGTTTGCACCACGGGCAGTTGAAAATCTGGAGCATTGAGCGCAAAGACGTTGAGACCACTGGCAAACAGCCGGAGTGGTCAAAGATGCCTCACTTTTAACATAAAATATTTTACCCAAGTGAACCCTCTTTCAAACCCTCGATCGGTCATCTCGGTTAAATTTCTGAGTAACGCTGATCCATTGAAGACAATTAAAAGGCAACCAAATTTACTTTGCACACGTAATATTTACTACCGTTCATAAAAGTACAGTTGACCACTATTACTACTGTCACCAACTAACTGTACTGCCACTGTAATATTGTTTGAACCAGAAGACGCTCAGTTTAGCTAGAATCACTGTAAATATTAACAGGCAAGTCTGAATTTCTGTATGACACGTAGAGTTTTATAAAAAAAACTCGCCCTGGCCTAATTTGGGAGTAATAGGATGAACGTTGACACAGTATCTGCACGCACGACGTTATTTTGCGGCGCTCCCAGGAAAATTCTAAGGCACCGACTCCAATTCGACTCCTCACCGGGCTCCTGCCCGTCATTGTTACTGCGTTGACGGCCCACACGTCCAGCTGACCGGCACTCGCCGAACACGGCGAACCTCAGCTCCGCCACCGACGACCACCCAGGGAATCACGTAGGTGACGTCCCCGTAAGTTCCGCTGTACCTGCAAAAAATATCAAGTACGTTTCCAATTCCAAACTGCACTTGTCTGACAGCCAGAGTCCAAACGAGCAGCCACAAATAAGGGAGTCAGTCTCCAGAGTATTGCACTACTTTGGTTATATCATAATGCGGTATAAATCACTGCCAATGTGGCCCTCGCAGTTCTGCGAACTACCTCACCGCCGCAAAACACTAACCACAATAAACGAGGCAGTTCATACCACGGTGATTGCCTCCTCATACACCCTATCTACGTGCATCGAGAAGTTTATAATCACAGCTGTAAACCAGTTCCACATACTGTGCTTCACGTGTCATAGCGTTTCTGTTTGCGGTCCAATTCCACTCAACTAAGCCCAAGGTTTGGCCGCCAAGGCTCATACCAACAGCTTGCGGCTTCAACAACGGAGTAGCCAACACTGCCCCTGACCCAGCATGAACATCACTCCGCGATAACTCACGCATGACTCCCCGATACGACGGCTAGCGCATAACTCTCAAGCACACGTCACAGAAACTACCTCCGCTACCAGGGACGCCAGCGCCTCCCAGCAGCGACCAAAAACTAACCTATTCACCATACCATAATAGTTAAGATTAAATGAATATACATCAAATACGAAAGGTTACAACATATACAAATCGGTTGTATTAAATTCCATATAAATATCTATAGTAAAAACAGTATACTATGACAATCTGCGCAGAAAGTCCATAAAGGTGCAAAATTTACTAGAAAGTCACCATAAAATCACCAGTGTTTGCGAACGGAACAAATTGACGATTGAATCGTCACAAATTCCGTGAGTGCTTGCCACAAATCTGCCTCATTTGGGTAGGATTTCTCACGAATGTGGTTGTCCAGGGAATAGTGGAGGTTATAATCTGTTGGTGCATGGTCCGGTGAGTACGGTGGATGACGCAGTGTCACACGTAGTTTACCATGCCCATCCGCAGTGTATGTTCCGGGAATTTAATTTACACC